>JBBMKC010197332.1:0-14537 GCA_037834085.1 Bipalium vagum | reverse complement strand
TAAACAAATTTACGTATAATATTTATAAATTAAGCTTTAATTTGTGAAATATAAGCAAAAGTCGTCAAAATTTAGGGCGTGAACTTACTTAATTCGCCTACTGTATATACAGGGTAGCTTTTAATTATTGCATGAAATTTTCTTAGGCATAGTTCAGTTAATTCGAATCCAAAAAACTCAAATTTGTCAGAACAATATTTTATTATTTAACAATCAATTTATTTACAAAAGATTTTCGAAGGAACACCCTTTGCCTTTGACACAGGCTTTCAAATGTTTGGGAAAGTTATCCAAAATTGCCGCTAATTCTGCAGTAGAAAATGAGTCCCAAGCTTTTTGAATATCGATTTTTAATGTCTCCAAGTTGTTGTAGGAGTTCTTAAGTTTCTGTTCCATGATTCCCCAAATAGAGTAACCCATAGGGTTTAAATTAGGCGAATTAAAAGGCTACGTATTTTTGTCCCAAAATTATGGGAAAAGTTCCTGGCACAATGCAATAGTGCTTGCAGCAGAATGTAGAGAAGCCCAGTCGTGTTGTAATGATCAGTTGTATTCACCAAAATGTGTTTTAGCCCAAGGGTATATACAGCTTTCAAAATGTCTTGTTAGTCTCTTCTTGCATTCATTTTTACACCTCTTTCTACAAAGACCAAAGGGGTTTTGCCAGAACCCGATTTCATCATCTTCGGATTAATGTTTGTGCTTTGCAGAATTTCAAAGAATAAAGCCTTAGATCACTTTTCACAATATTGTCAACAGGCGTTAAGCTGATATTCATTGATTTTGCTAAAGTTCGCTTCAAAATTGTTATATTGCGCTTAATGCGTTTTCTGATGCATTCCGTATGTTTCTTGTAGTAGTAGTGACTTTTCTGCCTCTTTTAGAACGGTCTGAATCAGTTCCAAGCTCTACACAACTGCGAGACTGTTGGTTGTGGAAGTTTCAGCAGTTTTACTATAGCCGGCTATGACTGTCTTTGTTTGTATAATTCCAATGTAGCAGTCCGAAGAGGAATAGGTTTCATTTTATTAAATATTATTTAAAAAATAAGGAATCTATATTTATAAACGATTATCAATACAATAAGGATTAAAAGTACATTAATACAGCTTTCAATTCAGTAATCACCAGGTGAAGAGACCTGTTCAAAATAATATGCAATAATTAAAAGCCACCTTGTATATACCATTTCTACCCCATTTTAGAATTTTGCATTTCAATTTTAGAATTTTATATTTCAATTTTAGAATTACAAATTTTTAAAAAAAGTTGTTTATAACAATTTATTTATGTAAACATTTAACAACAATGAACAATACAATTTATATAAGTAATTGACCCTTATTAAATAAAAATTAATTAAAAAAAAATTATATGTTTATTTTTATTTATTTTTTAATATATATTACTGTAATTATCAGTTTCTCTTATTATGAAAAGATATCTTTTTGAGTTAAAACCCAAATTCCATTAATCTTAATAAATTTATATGATAAATAAATATCACTGTGATAAAGATATTATTTTCGCCTATAATTTCATTCCTTTTCCTGTATTTCTACAAGTTATAATAAATTCTTCTTCGTAGATTGAGAGTATTATTTTTCTTATGTAATTCATTTTTTCTCCAGATTTAAATTACCTCACTTTTATTTATTTATATTTCTCTTTTACAAAATGATAAATTAAATATTTCTTTTAATCATATTGAATTTAATAAAATACAAAGAAAGATTAATAAACTTTATTAACGTTTTCATGAAGGAATATTTCGTTCTAAAAATTTTTATTATTATCAGCTGATAAATTATAATAATCAGCAATATATTAATAATAACGAAAATTAATTAAAAAAGATAATCATAGATTATGGATAATCTTTTTATACCCTTACGTGATCTTACTTAATCTTATATTAATAAAATATAATTTATTCAGGGCAATATTTTGCATTATACATCATTTGATATTAGAGAAAGTTATTTTTTTTAATTTATTTTCATTTTCCATTTCACACACAAAAGACAAAAATAATTCAACTGAGATAATGATGAATTTAATTAAAAACTCGTTGCTTTCTCATATTATACAATGCAGTTTCATTGAGTTGCTAATCTTTTCTTAATGCAGAATCTTCGTTTCAATATCACATCAGGAATATAACGTTGTATTTTTGTCATGTAGTGATTTCTATATAAATATAAATATATAAAAATATGAATATCCATTTTATAAAATAATAAAAAGTCGACTGAAATATTCTGTACGATATGGGAAAAAAAACAAAAAGGAGAGACTATTTACAAATTTTGAATATTTATCGATTATTTAATTACTTTGTGAACAATTATGTAGACTGAATATAATTTTTCATAAAAATTAACATCGGCTGCTTGCTCAAGAGAGATTTAAGGCAAACTGGCTAATGATAATAACGTGCATCATCTACAAGAAAAACTCCAATGAATAAGACAAAAATTATTTATTTTTTTACAAAAAATATGCTAAAAATAAAATTACGCATTTTTGATATTTTTAAAATATTGGATTAAATTTTTTGTGAGATTATTTCAAATGAAAATAGAACGAAATGTGAAATATTAATGAAATTATTTAATTTGCTGTAATTTATCTCAATTGCGATGGTGATAATAAATTTTATAGAAATTTAATTTTTATATTTATTTTTAAATAAATTAATTTATGAGTGAACATTCATAACAGTTGTAATTTTTTAAATAAGTAAATGTAATTATCGCGTTTGTTCATTAGTTTAGGTCAAGGTTTAATAAGAAATATTATATTATGATAATAATTACAGCATTATTAGGCTATTTTTCTTTTTAATAAAAGATGTTAGTTGAAAATTAATCGGATATACTAGGATTCGAATCTAGGACCTTTCACGTGCGCATGGACTGCTCTGACCGCTGAGCTACATCCCCCGATATTTTTAAAAAATTCTCAACAAAGTAGTCATCATCAAGTTCAATCCCTATGCTCCACCTGCTTAGTAAAATTCATTTATTTAAAAAATAATAGGGCTTCTGTAGGTAATGTACACAAGCAAGGAACTCTTTACATTATCATAAGACTACATAATTCCATTTAGAAAATATTGTAATGATGTTAAGAGGTAAACATCAGTAAGATCAGTATGTGGAATAATTGAAAATTTTCAATTCAAATTGCCTAATTTTTCTCCAGCAACCTTGTTACATGAAATTTGGCATTGTCATGATGAAGGATAACCTTTTTTCTATTGAGAGGACCTGAATGTTTTTTGCAATAGTTGCTTTCAATCTGTCAAGCTGAAATATAGTATTGATCTTTGCGCAGATGCAATACGGTTAAATAAATACTACTGTTCTTCGGAAGGTACGATATTTTTAATTACCTATGTAATTTCACTCGACTTAAATAGTGTAAGAACCTTGTTGCAGTAGATAACCAGGCAACGAACGGTCATATATTCTGTTGCCGGATCTCTGTAGCCGAAAGGCCGCTTGTAATCAATACCCAAACTCTGTCATACTGACGAATACACAAGACGACAAAGGAGAAAAATTGTGCCGGACACAGATTTTCCTCGAAAGAGGTAGTTTTTTCATAAATAAATTTTTGTTATTGTACTAATGGTTTCCCCCGTTTAAAATATTTCTAAATATTTTCTGGTGTGGTTAGTAAATACCAAGTTATCGACAGTTTCAGAATTCAAAAACTCAAGATATTTTAACATTTTTATTTGAAGAAAATAATTGTATAGTTTCAAGAAGTATTCTCTTTTTATCCTTTATTTAAACAATTAAAATTAATTAAATTATTTAATTTTTTTAAAACGATTTCAATTAATTAAAATTATTAAAAAACTTATTTTACATAAGGATTAAATTTTAATATAATACTTTAAAATTTATTTTAAAAATATTTATGATTTATTATTTAATATTAATTAAAATTTAATCCTTACACACACCATAAATGCTCTACCAGCCCACAAGAGATTTTTTGATCTATGGATATTTGGCATACAAATTTTTCTATGTGCTTCCCTGGTAGAGATCATTGTTACTCGTAACTATGATGTCATAAACAGTGAAAATGTTTCCCTTTTATGGCAGTTTTATGATACATATCGAAGACCTTAGAGATTTTCGAATCACTGTGATTATAAGGCAGCCATTTAAAGGGAGCAGAAACTTCTTATTGGATTTCAAGTGCCGTTAAGTTCCAATCCATAAGAACTTGTCTTTTGTGAAATTTACGCAATTGTTTACGCAATATGATCACTTGATCAACACACAATTTCGGATAAGGTCCTCTGCCATTTTAAATTTATTATAATAATTATCAGCCATTTCTCATTTTTCTAAATTTTAAATATCACAACCTAATGGATTAATGATTTATAGATTTAATATATAACTAAAAAATTAATTATTTGTAATTAATTATTAATTATATAAAAAGTAAATAAGTCCTACTACTTTCCATCTTCTGATGAAAACAACAGTACCTATGCGTACGACTAATATGAAAAGATTTTATTGAAAACAAGTTTTAAATTATTAATTATTATCTTAAATTAAAAAAAATTTTATAAATAAATAAAAAGATTTAAGCAATGTCTAAATAATTTTGAAAAAATAAATCTATAAAGATTCTTAAATTATTTGAATATAATTTTTTCATTAAAACTTTTAAAAATATATCAAAAGAATTAATTTGATTAAAGGTTAAAATGTATTTTAGTGTATTAAATTAAAAAATTACGTAATGTTTAAATTTTTAAAAATAAATAGTGTATTAAATTAAAAAATTACGTAAGTTTAAATTTGTAACACTAAAATTAAACACTAAAAATCCATAAAACGACAAATACAAATGTTCTGGATGTGAATCTGATCATCGTTGGGATCCACAAAATTATGTTCATGTACCACGACGGAATGCGAATAAATACCATGACCTAAGGTAAAGTTAATTATTATTAATTTAAGCTGAGAAATCAATATTATCTAAATTCTCAATATTTCGATAACCAGCCCAGCCATCGCTGATTATGTGTGTACCAGGTAAAAAAACCGTAAAATCGCTGCTTCAAGTGTCGGTGCTTTTCTATCGGGTACCACAATCATAAAGCACTTTTTGGAAACTGGTTTGATCCCACCGAAAACCCAATGGCCTTCACAATAAGCTCCTCGATGATATTTTCGATGGTAAAATTTGGACTCATCAATTTCAACCACAATAGGTTTTCCCTCTTCGTCGAGTCCCCCGATTTCATTTCCCTGTCGATCCATATAGACTCCCAGCTCTTCTCGCATGAAATTGAACCAATCCACAGTTGTATGGTTCTGTGCAATTTCACTTTCATGTTGCGTTAAATCCTATGGGAAATCCATCGCGAAGCAATACATTAGGTATATCAGTTTTGACATATCTAAATGACTTCGTGAAAAAAACGAAAATACATTTCGACAAAAACTGTATTATTGCATAATAATTTAATACACTAAAATACATTTTAACCTGATTAAATATTAAATTAATGGAGAGCGCTGTTAAAAGTTTCAAAATAAATTTTTCTTTGACATATAACGTGGTCCAGATATTTGAACCCGACTCTACAAAATGCACATAAAAATGAATTGAATTAAAATTTTTTTAATTTCAATTGTCATACATGATGATGTAAACAGATGATAACAAAAATTTGAGACAAACTTCGAACTACGTTCTTTGTTGAAAACAAATGTTTTTTATTAATGATATAAATAGCATTACAAATTGTAAAAAAATATATAATAACAAATTTTATATCTTTATAGTCCTTTCTTAGCAATAGAAATAAGTTTATGACGAAATAATCTTATTTTGGTAAGGTTAAAATGTTGTTCATCTTTGCATAGCTTTTTCTAATTTTTTCTTAAACTCAGCCAAATCTTTTGCTATTCAATTATTATAATTACAGAGTTTTAAATCTCACTAAAGTTTTCTGGCACCACATTGATGTCTTTGTTTTTAAAGGCTCTAAAACTGATTTAGCATAATGTGATGTTGCCAGACCTAGCCAAAAGATGAAATTTCTGTTTGTTTTATAGTATTTAGATATTAGTGGTGTGCTAATTTTTTCCTTAGTCTTTCTGTCTTTGAAATCAATATCTTAAAAATATAGATCTGGTCACATTCGAATTTTTTCGCTACATTGCGTTAAAAAAACCCACAGTTTTTTTTCAAAATGTCTAAAAATCTTATGAATGCTTTATTTGTAGGTATTTTTTCTTTTCTATTACTACTCACATTTCTATTGAAAGAGCCTGCTTCCAAATTTGCTATCTTCTTATAAGCAATAGCTTTGGTTATACCACAAACCATAACATGGTGAACAACAAAAGCTTTGCCTTATAAAACTTTACCACCATTTCTTAAAGATTCTTGACTTTCATAATTTCTAAAATTATCATAATATAATTTAAATTTAAATTTGACTGTTTGTTTAGGTTATATAAACAAGTATATTTTTTTATTAAACAGTTTATTTGATTTTATTGAATATTTAACAAAGACATCAAAGTTTGTCTCAACATTTTGTCATCACCTGTTAGCTTTATATTTCATTAAAAATTTATTAAGATCGATTTTTATACAATTGTTAAACTACGTATATCATATGAATGTGTTTTTCTATTTTTTTCACTAATTAAATCAATAAAATATTTTGAAGTCTTCATTAATTTATAAAATAAAACTATATTTAAAATGTTTAACTGATTTTTAATATATTGTTGTCATATATTTTCGTTAAATAAGGCTCGGTTAGATATTAGAAATTGTTATTCAAACATTGAAATATTTAAAACATGTAGCGTTCATTAATTATAAGAAATTTATTAAATAATTAAAAATTTGTACTATATTTACAAAAATTTTGAATTTTTTTACAGTTGCGTCATTACATATTGTTCTTTACAATGCGATAAATAATTATAAGATTACAAACTAGGAAATATTGACTTTTTAATAAATACTGGTTGGAATATTACATCCATTTCAAGAGACTTATCTTTTTGCAACATGTTGATAAATGTTTATTGGACTTTTAAGATGGTATTTCAAAATATTTGAACAATCGGAAGATGTATGAACAGAATATCGTGCAGAAAGGCGGAAAAGATTTCCCCATAAATAAAAAGACAAATCACATTAGGAAGGCTCTAAATTTGAATGTTAGCAGTATATGGAAAACCCTGAAACATAATCCAAACATTATTCGAACAAAAACGGTTTCTTGCCCAACATTGAAAAATTCCATAAAATAGTGAGTATGTAGTACGTATAAAACTACGTGTTTCGGTTAAAGGAGTGGAAGCACGTAGTGTTTACCTATGAAAAAATGTAAACAGGTTATGTTTGAGGGTGATAACAAGTAAGTGTTATATGTGGACAGATCCTTTTTTGCTTATCTAAAAGAAATTTTGCTGGATACTCCGTCGTGATATTGGGAGAATTAAGTTCTTAGGGTACATTGAACCATACAAACACAACTTAACAATGACATATACCAAGAGGTGTTAAAAACATGATTGCTGCCTCTTTCAAAGAAATTGCGAAGATAAACTAATTTTTACAAGAAGATAACGCGTCATGTCTGCAGAAGTACCATTGTTTTCCTAAAATCCTACAAAATATAATATGTAAAGTGGCTTTCAAGCTCCTCAGACTTTAATCCTATTGAGAATGTATTAGGTATAATTTATGTACAGAGTATCAAGACACCATTGAAAATTTAATTTCAAATAGCGGGGCTAGGTTAAATACTATTTAAAAATGTGTGTATTTATGTTTTTTTCCAAAACTTAATAAATGTTTGAAAACTTTTTATTGTTTATGAACGCTTCATTTTCAACTTTTTTTATGTTCTCCCAAATATTTCAGACATTAATCTACATTTACGAATTTTTCCCTTGAAAGAAAGTATTTGTAAAATTTTAGTTTAATAAGAGTTCCACTGAGATTTTTATTATATTTTTATCAATTTCTTATTATTATTGAACGCACTGTAAATCATTCCAATTGATATTTTTTGACTGAAAAACCATTTTTAATATTTGAAACTAAATGATTTAATATATTACTGCAAGTTATATTGAACAAATTATACCGAGGTGTGAATGAATAAAAATATTTTATGTAAAAATAAATTAAACGTATAAGAATTAAATGTAACAATTTTAAATATAATAAATAATAAAATTAATTATTATAGAAATATAAAAAATAATCATAATCAAATATTTAATATAAAATAAGAATAAATATTACGGATAATAAAATAATGAAGATTCCAAAATATGAAATGTTTCGACAAAATTAAAATAACTCGCAACCAAGATAATCTTCATTAATTCTATAGGGAAAACTTTCATTAATCGTGATAGAAATATAAAATGGTCTTCAAAGTCAGAACAAAGAGAAAAGACAAAAAATATTTTAATTTTTTTTAATGACAAACAACTTACCCTCTGGTTAGAAAGGTTAAAACTTTATCAATAATGAATTTTTTAAATTATTATTAAATAAATTAAAAATTTTCTTAAATAAACTAAAACCTTAAGTTAGCACTTGTAATTAGATGATGGTTAATGGTTAATGAATATTCAATAACTAAATAAATGCTCACTATTGTTAATTATAAAATATATAAATTAAATTGTTATGGGACATAAACAAAATAATTATACAGGTTTCTTTTAAAAAAAAACCTAAATTATACTTTAACTTTTTATTGTACTTAAGTAAATAAAATATTTGCTTTTCAGAGTGATATTGTCTTTAGGTATTTACCTTGGGTAAATAATTTATTTTCCTTATTTATTTATTTGCACTAAATATTTTCTAACATTTTCTGTCATTATATTTTATAATAAGTAATAATAATAATTAAATCATCATTATAAATATTATTTTTCAAACTATTTCGACACACATCAATACGTAAAAATTAATTTAAAATACAATATAAAAGTAAATATATTGATTTTTAATTAATGATATCGTAAATATGACAAGCTTTATTAATTATATCCACACAAAAAATTGAAACTATTATTCTTGCAGAATTGGAAATTTTAGAAGTATAAGAAAATGGGAGTAGATTTTTTTGTTTTAATCATTTACACATTAATTCATTTTTAATTAAACTGCTCGAAGGATGACAGAATGTCTGCATCTATGAATTGTTATTAATTATAAATCAAATTTATATTTTTTTCAATTTTTCAATTATTTTTTTTAAACAAAAGTTGTATTTGAATAGTTTTATTATTCTGATAAAGTTGACCAATTTCTATAAATAACAGTTTTTATTTGAAGACTATTATTTTTTTTGTTTAAATATTATGTCTGAGCATTTTGTTTGTTTTCCTTTGATAGGATAAAGATTAATTGTTGCTCTTATGAAAATTAGAGTGATGTTAAAAGTTTAGTAATGATTAAAGAATGCTCTTTATGAGTGTTATAATTACCATTGTTTTAGGCTTTAAAGAATACCGTACTAAAGTCATTTGTTATTAGATTTATTATTATATTATATTATATTATATTATTATATTTTCTTTATTTTTCAAACTCATAGGGTTTTAGTCTTTATTTTTTATTTAACGTATGCTCAATTTTTTTTTCCTAACGTTTCTAAAAAGTTTTCTAACAACTTTTACTTCTTATCATACCTAATGTTTTGTCAAAATATAAAATATAATTTCATTTATAATAATGATAATAATATTTTGTGATCATTAATTCCTTCAAAGCAATAAATTCTTACAGAAAACAAAATAACTTAACTGTTATATCAAGAAGAAAACTAGAGAAACTTTTCTGTAATAACAGCAGTAAGAGAACCGAATGTCAATCAAATAATTCACGATTGTTTTTGATTACCTTAATCCATCTCCTATACTCCACTATGACTTTTTCTAAGGAGATATTTAAAGAATAATGTTCATATACACCAGTCAAACAATGTACAACAATTGGAAACAATAATGTTACCGAAATTTTCGAAAATATCCATTATTATGTGTCAAAATGATATGACTGCTTTTATTGATCCTCTCATCAAATGTATTGAGCTTGATAGCAAAAAAGTTGAGTAAAATAAAACTTACATTGGTTTACTAGTTCTTCATAAAAAATATTTATGATATATTCTTCTAAATTATGAAATTTCTTTCATATATATCGCTAATGACTTTTGGGACACCCTGTATATCTGACGAGTTCCATTACGAAAAAACGTGAAAAGATTTTCCAATTTATACTCAGATAGCATTTACTGATTCAATGTGAGTATGAAATAAAATTCACTGCATGGAACAATGATGGTTCGGACAATACATACTAATTAATTTAGTGCTATAAGACAAAATAAGGGTTTCTTATACTGAATTCCTATTTGAACTAATGTGTCCTATCAATCTAAAAAAACGTCTCTTAAATATTTTGTTCTTTGATATTAAATTTTTTAGCTAATTGCCGAAAGCATTTTTTTTGGTTGATAGACATTCTAAATCAACTAAGTTTAAACTCTCACATATTCTTCAAAGCTATTAAGGTCCATGACCGATGTTGACGATTTCGAATAATTACTAATTATTTTTCGCATTTATTTCTCATTATGTCGTACGTTCATCTTCGAGGACTAATTGGTTCCATTTGTTGAGATGAAAAAGACAAAAAGAAAGAGATAATTGTTGATTTTTTTATTCAGTTGACTTCATTGAGTTCAATTCATTTCCATTTTATTTCAAAACTTGAATAAAAATATTCTATGATTTTACTATTAATTGGTCCTTTTGTTTATGAATGCTAAAAATTGATTGAACAATTGTTTCAAATTATTGTTCTTACTCTTTTAAATTCTGTAATTGTCCATCAGACCAAAAATCTTTACTTCAGTGGTACGAAGTTATATAAATATGTGCATCATCAAACTAATCTCTGATCTTTTTGAAAGTATAGATTGGTGGTTTGTCTTTCTAATAGATTTCGAAGTTTGTTGATTTGATAGAAAGGAAGGAGGTTCTGTTCTAATAGCTCAATATTGTTTTCAGAATTAAGCCAATGTTGAACTCTAACTGAAAAACTGTAGCCATCTCTACAGGACGATCCCTATACCATACAGTGAGGTGAACTTTTGTTCTGAAGAGGGATAAAAAACCGTTCCTTCAATTTAGTGCCTTTCCTACGCCGTATGAACTGTTATGTATTATTCATCTGAAACTTTGATTCATCCCAGAAGATGACTGCTGATCACTTTTTTAAAAATTTTTTATACCTTTTACAGCACTGCATGCCATATAAACTGGCTTATTAATACTTCCTTAGATGAATCTTAGAAATATTTAGACTTTTCATTTATTATATAATGCAACTTCATAACTTATTTCTACATCACAGTATATCATATGAATAAAACCCAATACATTCTTTTATTTATATATGTCTATTGTTAGAAAAACAATTTTTAATTCACAAATCTGTAAAAGACACTAAAACTAATAAATTATAGTTTTAATGAATAAAGATTAATATTAAAAACGTAACATTTACTTACCCTCAAATAATGCTTGTATTTTTTACAAAATAAATGAAGAATTTTTTTAAATAATAGCAAAAATGAAAAGGAAAAATAAATTATTATTCATATTAGATCTGGTTCATTATGAAAATGAAAACTTGAATTTCAAATAATTTCCTTATCAAATGTCCAATGATGCCAAGAATTTATCTTTCAAATATACAGAATTCGATGCTTTGAAGTTTTCATGCTATTCTTTTACGTTTGATTCTGCTTTTCTGTTACGGTTATCTATTTATGCATTACTATTCTTCTTGGAAATTGTTTTATTGACTTAATTTATTTGTAAAATATAGTGTATTGAGCCATTAGTGCTTTAAAATACAAATACTTCAAAGGCCTCTGTTCCATAAAGAAACCAAGTTAATTAAAATAATTCCGTATTATTGATAGTATAAGTAAATAATTAATCTAATTTTCATGATCAGTAAATAGGATTTTATATTTTGGGAAAAACGTTACTTCTTTATGCATCAATGAATCACTAATTTATATTATCACTACTACACACACATATATACAAACCTATGTACAGTCCGTTAAAAGAGTCGGTTCGTATCTATGTAAATTATAAAAATCACAGAAAAGTCGTTTGATAATCCGATAGAAAAGGAAGAAACATTAAAATTACAAACAATGATAAGTTTATTAATATTTCGTTGGGTAACCTTTAATCTTGGTAATAGAGGACAATCTTCGTGACATGGAATCAGCCAGTCTGTGTCATAAGAAAGTTGGTATATTATACCAAATCTTTTGTAACTCTGCCCACATCTTCTCAGCATTTAAAGATGTCAAATCATCATAATATATTGACTTTCATTGAGAAAAGATATTGTTGATGCAGATTGATGGCAAAGAGCATTGTCATGCTGCAATGTGAACCTATACCGTCGGAAGACTTGGCAATTAGGTCATTGTTATTGATATTCCTGTTTTGATATGCTGCATAATTCAACGTCCTCTGTATTTGTTTTAAAATACTTAAACCGAATCGTATAAAGCATCTTCAAACATGGATTTTGATATCATATCGAATAACATTCTAAGTATAAATAGCACTTGATATGTCATGGTGAATCCGCATAATTCTTTGGAATTGATATTTTTATTAGTGCGAAATATTGAATTATCAATTTGCCAATTTAAAAACATCCATTGCTATTAAAATATAGTTTTTTTGTAGTCTTCTTTTCGTTTGCTTATAATTTAATATAAAATGTTGACATTTTTGAAAAATTTTTATTATCTTTTACAACTTACATTACGTAAACAAATTAATGAGGTTAAAAATACGGATCGAATTATGAATTTACATGGATAGAGACAAACTTTTGAAAGAGACTGAATATTGGGATGTTCGGAAAGTAATTTCGAATTTTTCAAATTCATATTTCCTTCGAATATTAGGGCATTTTGGTTAATAAAAAAATAGAATTGTAATATATAATTTATTAATTGATATTTAACGTATGACTTATTTTGAGGTTTTGTTTATATATTTCAAATGACTTTTTAGGTTGCAGATTTGAAATGAATGTTGATAAATTGTATTTCAGACACGTTCAACTGTCTTATTCTGAAAAGGTCAAAATATAATAGAACAGGAAATAAATTGTGTATCATGTGGTTACATAACGCCAATGCCAATTCTGATCTTGAATACGTGACACGTTTCAGAATAACTGTTAAAGCGTATATAGCTTAAAATATTGGATTTTTATGAACCATACTGAAATATAAAGACATGAGATATTGTTAAGGAATTAAATTTATCTAATTCTTCCGTTTCTAACATCAAACAACTACCATTTGTTTCAAAGCTTGATATATGGGCATCACACCTAGATCACATTCTTCTTGGTAAAGATAAAAGCTTTTATGTATGTAGAGTATATACTGTATAAGAAAGATGGAAAAAGCTCTTTGATCAAAACAGTCAACATGCAATGTAATAAAATACATCTTTATTACAAAATAAAGAGAAAATAGTTACAACCCAATGAATGGAGATTTTTATGTTTAAATTTCATAAAAGAGAGTCAATAAAAATTTTTGACAACCATGAAATATGACTTTCAAAGCCGTTATGTGAAATACTTCATCATACGGAACATCTCACTGTTATACAGAGATTGGGTATACATTAAGAATGTCTGGTGGTGTAAAAAAGCCAAGGAGATCATAATAACTGTCTGTTTATAGTATGAATTCTCTAGTGTACCCTGGTGCACAGAAGTATTTTACGTTTTTAAGTCTTGAGAAAGTTGCAATTTTGTAGGAAATATCACATGCTAATAACGTATTTACTTCATTAAAAAGACAAAATCCCATAATTAACCATTAGTAGTAATGGTGTAAATTAGAATAAACAATCTCAAGAAATGTAATAAGAATTTCTTATCTTCTTTTAACATTAGAAATATAACATTGAAATATTCTGTACTTGTTTTAATTTGTATTTTGAATTATTTAGGATATAAAACCATTTGATAAATAAGAGGACTGAGAATTATTTATTTCTCATAGATGAACAATTTTCATTTTAATTTTTCCTGATTTTTTAATACAAAATTAATCTCTTTAATCACATTTGTCAGTTTTCATTTTAATTAATTTTTTATTACATTTTTGCATACATAAAGTGGTAAAATTTTACAATTTTCTTCAGTGTCATTTTTAATTATAAAATGAAATTATTGATTTCAATAAATTAAAATTACACATTTATATTTATCTTAATATTAATTATTTTAGTTATTTATTTATTTTTATATTTACTTAAAGTTCGAAAAATATAACTATTATTAAATATAATTATTATTATAATAAAAATATTTTATCAATCAAATTATTATTTCCAATTATTATTATTATTATTATTATTATTATTATT
>JBBMKC010197321.1:0-14541 GCA_037834085.1 Bipalium vagum | reverse complement strand
AATAATAATAATAATAATAATAATAATAATAATAATAATAATAATAATAATAATAATAATAATAATAATTATAAAATTTGCTAAAACTTTATAATCGAAAAAAATTCAAAACAAATAAATAAATAATGTACGCTTTCAAAGTCATCTTGACAGGTACATCATCACAATGGATAACATCGTGTCATTATAATAATAATTATTAACTGACAGGTGTTTTCAAACTTAACAAACCGTTTCCATTTGGATGCGATTGTAAATGAAATGTCACTGAATTATTGACATGTACTAATGAAGACGTTTAAATATGTGATAAAAAACGTTGTAAAGTTCAAATTTTTGGTCATAATAATATCATGAAAAGTTTTGAAATATTATTTTTCGTAATTTCTCCTTAATATAATTAATAATATTTATAAATATGAATTTTAATTTATACAATATTAGACAGGTTTCGTTAAATATATTTCATGATATTGACAGGACTAGAAGGAAAAAAATGCGATAAAAATTGATTTACTACAATTATGTTAATCGGAGAATATCATGATGCAAGCCAGAGGAAGATGTTGTCCAAGGCTCATAGTCATGAAAAGAGATTTATGCTATGAGTTTAGTGGTATTTTCACGGAATCACATTCCTTTAAAGTTTGTCAAGCAGGGAAAGGATTAATTATTATATTAATATTGATTAGTTGACAAAATTGAACATGGAAATCCAAGTAAAACAATCAAAATTGGCAAACTGTAAAGATACTGTTTTTCTTCATGACAATAAAAAACCACAAACTTCTTTGGTCACTCGGCATAATTTATTGAACCTCATTATATTACTACATCCGTCATAAAGCTCAGACCTCACCCTTCCGATTACCATTTGTTTTGCTCTATTCAAAACTTCTTGAATAGTACAACCTTTTCTAATATTGACGTTAAATCAGATTTCTTGCAGTTTTTGCAGGTAAACACTAGTTTTATGAACTTTGGAATTTTATTGTTTCCTGTAACATGGTAACCAGTCCTTGATAACAGTGGACAATTCATAATTTAATAAAAATTATTGTTTCGTAAAGTTTCAAATCTTCTGTTTCTTCACAGAAATTTGCAATTACTTTCTTGACAATTCCGTAGGTCTATGAAATCTAAGGACAAAGATTTATAAGATTTTAAACGTGGACGCGTAAATGCTGTGAACGATATAACGAAAACAAAAGTCATATTGAGAGATTGGCTGAAATAGAGGAAAAGTATTATTATGCAGATACAATTGACAATTCTTTGTATTTCTAAAGTACTAGAGTGGTCGGAAAGTCTTTAGACTTATTTAAGGTGAATCCAAAAAATTCATAAAATATATAAAAGAAAATTTTATTTATTAAAATATAGTCCATTGCGCTCAATAGTCTTCTGCAATATTTCCGCAAGTTGATTGATTCTTCTGGCATTCAATGTACTGTCTTTGGTATGACAGTACATTTACGAACTCGACAACCGAAGTAAAGAAGCATCCTCATAGGAAATGTGCCGCTGACTTGAATAGGTAGTAATCAGAAGACGTTAGGCCTGGAATGTAGGATAGATGAAGGAGAAGATCAAACTGCTGCTCTACAATTTTATGGCACGTTACCTTCGAAGTATGCGGTTTGGCATTATCATGTTGAAGAATAACGCGTTTCCAATTGACTAAGGAAGGATAACGGTACCTCCAAGCTTCATGCATAAGTTTTAAATGCATTGAATAGAGTTCGGCATTGACGGTTCACCCACTGTTGAAGAAGCTAAAAATGCACTATTTCATCGTATTTCAACCAAACGCAGAGAAGAACACTTTTTGCATAGCACACTTTTTGGTACTGCAAGAGCTTGTTGATTTGTATCGAGCTACTGATTTTTCCTGTCATAGTTGGTAAAACAAATCCATTTTTCGTCGGAAGTGATGATTCTTTTAAAAACCGTTCATCACAATTTTTGTCCTTCGTTTTTGTTGCTCATGTCAAATTTTTTCAGCTTATGCAAATGCTCACGAACTATTGATTTAGCCAAATCTAGTTCTCATGAAAGTCTTTTTTGACTTGTGATGGGGTTTACTTCAACAGCTTGAAGCATGATCTCGGGATCAATCGATAACTGGGATCCGGTACGTGGTTGGTCATCGAGATCAAATCAGTCATTTTTAAATTTTTGATACAGCACCATTACATTTTGCTTTGCAGATATTTCGGATCGCTTCTGTCACATTATGGCTTAAATGAAAATAGTACAGCAAAAGTTCACGAATTATATGAAAAATGTAAAGGACTTAAATAAAGATCTAAAAATCAATTTACCACTTGATTATGTAAAACAAATCCTTTAATTTGATATATAACACTTACTAATTATTTGTTAATGCAACAATAAAATTAGCAAAATAAAGTTTTCAATAAATAGTCCAAAGACTTTCCGATCACCTTAATAAATTTGTAAAAATATAAATTTAAAATAGTTATAATTTTGTCTTAAAAATATAAACAGATTTGGTAACAGCCAAACTTAATAAATTGACGTATTACTAAAAAAAATTCTCGAACATACTTTATATTTTTCAATTGCTTTCAGAAAGCTTGTCTTCTCAAAGTGAGGTTGGAAAACTACTTTTGAGCCATTGTTAAGTGCCATAAAGGTAATACCCAAATTGCCATAAATATGATACATAGGCACCGACAATAACATAACCTTAGGATTTTTAATTTCATAAGCATGTCTATTGAAAAGTCTTTATATATATGTTTAGCAAAGAAAATGTTACTTTATCTGATAAAAATGGTTTGTGAGATTTAAGTGAGTAAGCTCGACACCTTTTGGCAAGCCTGATGTTCCACTTGAATATGGTATCAATGCTACATCATTATTGAATTTTATTTGTCCAATCGGACTCATATTTCCAGAATCATTCATTAAATCTTCAACGGATCTGAAGCCTTGTTTTCGACCACCAATCAAATATATATCCTACAAGAGTATATGTCAAAATTTGAAGAGGTTGTTAGTAGGATAAAATTAAATATAATTTGAAAACTAACATGGAATGGGACAAAAATTATGATATATCAGGTCTAAAAATAATCATTTTAGTGTTTTTCTTCATTTGTTTTAAAAAAAATTGTGTCAAAGTTTTTTAACATAACCTCTAAACAAGTTAAGGATATAGCTAGCGCTTTAAGTATTAAATGTTTCGAGAAAACAATTTTTTGTTAGATTATGAGAGTGGTCGAAGGGGAATATCCAGTTTTGATTAATTGTCTTCTTTAATTAACAAATTGATATTTGAAAGCAATCTGTATACAATGTCTTAATTTTATACACCAAGCTCGTATCAATACACTACTATCCATAGTCGGCCTTTTATACACAAAGTTACTGAGAGTCTGTGGAGAAGGTGTCACATGGAGCTTGAGACGATAATGCATCTTCTGCAAAGGCGTAAAAAATAATTTATCATAGGCCACAATAAGACATGACATCTACCAAAATGCCATACATGATTCAATCATGTCTCCAAACATTATCGTCACTGAAAACAACACTTGTAAAAAGATCCTAAATTCAACTGCTTGAGTTGACTTAGGGATCACAGATGTAAATAAAACCATACTTCTGATCGATGTAAAGTTTCCTTTAGACACCACTGAAAACTTGAAAATGCGACAAGGAAAATATAAAAAAAAGTGAGTTTTTGAAACTGAAACTGGCAAAAACCAAACCAGAATCGACATCTACACGTGTATCTTTGGTTCTCAGGGGGCAGTCCCTCCTTCAACCGAAAAAACATTAGAAAAAATAAGAGTACCAAAAAAACGAATTGATCGTATAATGAAATCAGTGCAATCTCATGTATTGAGTAGTCTGCCAAAATATGGAAATTCCATTCAACTGGAGTCCTTTTCCAGATTCTTGGATGAAGAAAGAAGATATGGAAGATTTGGCGTCGATGAAATTAAAATGGTGAAAAATTCCTTCAATGGTAAAATATGCAATATAAAAATTCATCCAAATCATCAGATCTAAATATCTTCAGTTTCAAAGATTCAGTAAGATATTCTCTGATTGTAGTTTTAATATTGTCTGCACTATCAATGAGACATATTTATGTATATTTATTTTTTCAAAACACGCACCAAATTTTGCCGTTAATTAAACAAAATTTTTTATGATATAAATTTTATATTATAAATTAATGTTACAGGGTTATGCAGAAATATATTGAAAATTATTCAAAATATATAGAAAAAAAATATTTCAAATGACAAATGTACACTAAATAAATTCTTGTCTCGCCAAGGCTTTTTCTATAAACCGCCTCATGTTGCGAAAATAACCACTGAAATCCATATCGTCGTGCATGAGTACTTGGGTAATCAATTCTTTTAAATCATCCAGATTTATAACGGTTCTCATAAAGGATGATATTTGCGACTTAAAGCTACTGAAAAACTCTTCGATCGGGTTTAGTTGAGGGGAATATTGTTGCAGAAATCTGTAAGCAATATTTCGTTCTGTCATCAACTTAATAACATCTTTGCCGTGATGGAACCTGCAATTGTCCATCACCAATACATCCCCAGGATTTCGATCGAAATGATATGTACTTTTTATTTTTAAACATAAATTTATATAATAAATCTTATATTTATATATAATAATAAATATATTTAATAAAATAAAAGTTTAAAATTTAAAATAATCTAATTTTAGTGAATTTTAAATATTGAGGCACATTATCAAACGTCTAAAAATTCGACAATCTTTTTAAATATTCTCCCTCATTATTAGATATCAGAATTTATGAAAGGTTAATTTATTATAAATCAGAAAAATGAAAGTCATTTTATTTTATTTTTTCAAAACATTGTCCGAACTGTCGAACCACCCCGTGGTACCAAAATTGTACATTGTTTATTCTAATAGGAAGAAAATTAGAAATATAATCCTAAAAACAGAGATATAAAGAGTTGTTCTCGTAAACTGTGAATTTTTAATTAAATAAGTGAATAATATAAATTATATATATATAATAATATAATAAATTTTGAAGGTAAAATAAAAGTGGAAAGTAGAATGTCGAACATGCAAGAAAATAAAGGCTAATAAATTTTAGGTTGTACGGCAGATTGCGAAGGGGATTCTGAGAAGAGATAAAAACTCAAATCCACAAACAATATGTCAGATGTCGGATCATGTTTTTTTACCGAAAGGACTATCAAGTCTCTTATTGACGAATCCCTGACATCAAGTTTCTTTTGACCGTTCTCAATTTTGTCATGTTGATATTAAAAAAAGCATGGTGATGGGTATTCCATCCTATGCAATTATGTTTTAAGGGAAAACAGTCTGTTATCACTTTAATTATTACTGATTGCGTTTTATAGTGCTGCTACACAAAAAATTGCATAAATTACAATAGATATTTTTCTATTAGAAGAAAATCCTTTTTTGAGAAATTCAAAGTGTAATAATAATAAATTCATGTTACTTAAGGAAACTTTTATTCTTATTTTGAAAACCGTATATAATATTTAAATGTTACGAAAAAAGATTCAATAGATTACAATAGCCATAAAATATAAATAAAATGAAAATATCACCTTAACAAAAGACACTTGAGACACTGATTTTGAGATTTTCTCGATTACATCGTGAGTTGTGATCACAAAACTTGGTTTGGTATCATTCAAATAATAAATGATCTCAGCTAGAAAGATTCAAAAATGACATGGATAAATTATTTATTTTCAATCAACAAATCCCAATGAGATCTGGAATATTTAGAAGAACTTAAGTGTAAGTAGTGGAAAATTGACGAGCAGACCACAAGTCAAAAACACGACTCAATCAATTATTTCACTTGTTTTTTTATTTTTCAATGTCGATTTAAGATTTGTTTACATTTTTCAAATTTTTCTCAAAAACTAATTCCAACTTTTTTTTATTCACCTTTAAGAAATGGATAATTCCAAAATGGGTTCATATTGTAAAAATTTTATTTATCATAAATTAAGAACGGTTTATTTTCTTTATTTTCTGAAAACCTTATACGGACAATTAGAATTCGATTATTATTTTTTTTAGTAAAAATGATTGATTTATTCTAAATTGGCCAAAGGTAAAACATGTCTGGAGTAAATTGGCAGTTGGTGTCGGATTAGCGTTGGTCTTTACTTTCATTGTTCAATGAATCTATGAAGAAAAATGATTGATTTATGAATGATATATGATAGAAAAAATGATAATGAAGATTCAGTACTTATTTCATGGGTTCTGTCTACGTCAATTAATAATAATTATTATTAATTATTATAATTATTATCACAATTCTTTAAAAATATGAAAAAGATTATATATTTAAAAATACCCTTTTTAAGAAAATGTTTCATTTTTTGTAAGTTTTAATTTTTATTAATTAATTAATTTATTTATATATTCTAATTTTAATTAATTTATTTCATAAATTTTAGGATAACAATTCTAAACACAAAAATAAATGAAAATAATAAAACTATTATTAATATTTTCAAAAATAAGAAATTACATAAATATTAATAATAATAATTAATATTATTATTTTCATTTATTTTTATATTTTTGAAAGGATAAAGATTTGATGTTTCCCAATTAGACTTAAAATTAAATGAAATGACACGAAATTATTTTAAATAATAAACGTCTTTCATTGGCATGGGAAAGCTTGCATAAAGAGACCTACTCTCAGTGTAGTTTGGATTGTAAAGAGTAACTTGACATCCCATTCCAACCAATGCCAATTCCAACATTGTATATTCTGGACAATTCGTGCAAATCATGCCAACCATTGATCCCTGTGTTATGCCTTGTTTCGTCAGGGCACTTGCAATGCTATTGATAGAATTTCGAAGATCAGAATATGTATAGGAAACATTTCTGACATCGTCTACCTATTGATAAATAAAGATTTTAAATACTATCATTGTTTGTAGAGGAACAACTTTTTAAATATTTTTTCATCCATTGACGAATTTAGATATGATCTTATACACATTTCGGTATTTTTTATTTGATTTTCTCCCCATTAGGATATCATTAACGTATTAATATAGATTATTGAAATCGGTTGAACGCTTTTTAAGTTGACCATTTTATGAAATGATCAAATCTTTAAATGTTTCGAAATTTCTTTGCTGAAATCGTGGTAATCTTCTTTTCTATCTAATTTTCCTTGTATCTATCTTGTATCTATCTTGTATCTATTTTCCTTGTATCTATCTAATTTTCCTTGTTGAACTAATTTTTATTTGGATATTGGTCCCATAATGCTCAACTTAAACAGGTTTGGCTGTCGTTTAATATTATAATGTTTAATTGTTTGTTGGGTTTTGAACCCTTAATATTAATAAAAAAAATTAATTAATGTTAACGAAAAAAAGATACTTATTTTTGCTAAGATTAGAGGTACGGTTTTTATCCTAAATGTTCTAAACAACCCGAAAGTTAATAAATTTTTCTTGTTTGCCAGAAAAGTGTCAAATAAGAATAAATTTTACACGCAAAGGGCATAACTGAATGTGAGATAAAATGTCTACCTTCATGTTCATTAGTGTTTCGATGTTGTTTACTCTCACTGCGATATTGCTGCAACCCTTCCTCAAACTGCGCATTCCATACCCTTAAAATATTAGAATTTTTTCCCCAAACGTCTAGTGATTTTTCTGAAACCTATTCCACCTTCATGAAGTTTTACTATTGGACCTCTTTCAAAGTCCGATAGATGGATGAAATGACGTGCTTTTCTTATTCGAGTCTCATCACTACATTTAATGAGAGTACTTCTTATCATTAATGAATTATTTAATTATTTATTTAAATGGTGCACATACAAAAATGTGGATATCTGCTTAAATTAGATTGATCAGACAACAGGTGCAATGAATTCCATGTAATTCATTAAAATAATAAATGATGCGATTTTATAGAAAATGAGCATATTAAATATTAACATTTTAATTCATTCAATATTATCTGTTTCATAATTAAAAAATGCCCACCAGATAAAAATTTATGAAATGAGGCTTAAAATGAAATTCAAGTAATGTCCTCACATATATTATTTAATATAAACAGATACTGTTAATTGTATTTTTAACAAAACCAGTCTCATTATTTATATATCAATTACAGAAAATAAAAATGAATTTCACTCAATATATTATTGAGAAAACAATTACCCTTTTGGACTAATATTTGGAGAGGAAAATCAATATTTTTAAATTAAAAGCGATATTGATCAGACAAAAAATAAACTAACAAACGCAATTTTATCAGAATACTTCTCAAAATATTTAAATGTGGTTTCCGTAATATTTCCTTTCTCAAAAAATACATCTGGATATGTACTACTGATAAATGTTCTTTTAAACAATGAAGTATTCTAAAAGAAATAAATATAATACCAATAATTCTCAATGAACATACTCTAAGAAGTCGCCGAAAAATCATTTCAAAGTTCTAAATTGTAATAATTTTAATTTTAATATTTACTTTGTTTTTAAAAGATTTAACATGCAGTTTAGATGTAATAAAACAAACTGTAAAGGTCGAAACATTTATATTGATTAATCAATAAACGGAATATAAAGAAATATATCAAAACACTAAAATTAGCAAAATAAATAAATTATATAAACAATAAATAAAATAATTTGGGTTAATTATTGACTCAAAACTAACTTCATTTTATTGAACTACTTAAAAATGACACAAAATAATCCTTATTGACTGTTACATACCAAAAGTCTTCGAAACGCACGAGGTATATGTCAAAACTTACTATATAACATCAATGGTCTCTATTCCACATGTCAAATCAGTTTTCTGATATTCGTAACTGGGATGGATTGAACTAGGTTATTTCAAAGCTTATTGAAAGAAAGGTAAGGACAGAAATCTCCTTCATACTTCATGACCTTTTTGAAGTTTTATTAGGATAATTTATCTCTTCTGCCAAGTCCCAGATGACTTAGACGTTGACGGCTCTCCGAGGATTCTTCAACTCTCATCAGTTTTAATTTTTTAACACGTGCTTGATATGAAAATCAACCTTGACGATCAATTGAGTTCTAACTTTTAATTATTGTTATTATCAATATGAAACCTTTTTGATATCCCAACTGCATAAACATAGAATGCGCAGAAAGTTTTTGAAGTTCAGTACTTAAATAAAAACAAACCAAACTAAAAACGCATTAATTTTATTTTCGAAAAAATTGTCTTTAAAGTCAAAAAACCTTCATGAAATCGAACTAATTTTGAAGATTTTTACATTTTGAATTTAGCACTTCGAATTCTGCAATACTAAATCTTTGTAATAACTGTTTCGGGCCTCGAAAAAGCTGACCTCGTAATTTCATTTTGATAGTTGTGAAGTCAATATCTGATAAGTCAGGTGAATATGCCTGTCATTAATTTGTAAAGTATTGAAAGTTAAAACCTGACTCTTTTCACTAGAAGTTGATTTTAACCAAATATAAATGATACAATAAAATATTATGTATATATAGGATATATTGTTTTTCCTCAAAATACAACATCAGTAGTTTTAGTTTTTTTAATTTTTAAATTTTTGATTTTAAACAGTACAATTGTGAAGTATATATTGAAAATTAGTCGGGGGATGTAGCTCAGCGCTTACATGCGCATGTGAAGGTCCCGGTTTCGAATCCCGGTTTCCTCCGATTATTTTTCCTTTTAAAAGTTTAATTCTATGTTGATTTTGTTTGGAAATTTTAAGAGTATTAATAATTAAAAAGGCTAATTAAAGAGGCAAATCCTTTTTCAAAGTAATCTTTGATCTCATCAACATTATTGAATGAAATACTCTTTAGAACATTCTACAGAGAGCTTATAAAAATCTTTTTGGTGAGTACTCCAGATGCTGCAAGACCTCCCCTTCAAGATCTTGAAGAACAATTTTCATGAAGTTTGCTTTTTAGAGTCAATCATTGTCTTGTCGATGAATGACATCCTTTCGTCTATTCGGATATTTTCTTCCAAATGCGACATTCACTAGGTAATTGAGCATTGATTGTCTTAGTTCTTTCAATCAGCTCAAACAAAACGAGCCCATTCATATTCCACCACACACATAACAAAATCTTCCAGGAATGAATTCCAGGTTTCATGCGTAAACTTGCTGCACGAGTTTTGGACATCCATTCTTTTCTTTTATTAATATTGGCATATAAACACAATTTTTCATCGTCGGTGATGATTAATCTTAAAAATGAAGAATTAAGCAAATTCGGATATTCTTGTTTGATCAATTCAAATTAAATATAAAATATTTATTAAAAAAAATAAATGAGTTTTATTTTTTTAGACGAAAATACAGAAAAATTTAATAATCATAAAATTTACCTTCAATTTTTAGAATATTAATAATCAGACAAAGTTGTTCTGGAAAAACAGAATTTTTATATAAAATGTTATTAACTCCAAACTATTTTAATTATAATAATTTGACTATATTTTCTAAAACAGTTTTTTATTTGGTTTTCAATAAATTAAGAATTGATTGGATTTTCTAAGAAAGATGTTTAGGTATATATAGAGCACAAGAAAATAAAATTTCAAGAATATTATTAATTTAAAGAAAGAAAAATTATTTATTTTATCTAAGAAAATGAAGAAATTCAACCTCCAAATAAATTGATAAAAATTAAAAATTATTTTTCTTGTTATAAATGAAAATTATTCAACATATTATGGAAATGTATTTTACAAGAGGATATCATAAATTTTCTGAAATATATTTATCCTTATTTTATTTAGTTTTAAATAAAAGAAATAATTCAAATGCTTTAATTTTATTTAAAATTTGAAAGTGTGATAACAAATCAAATTTATTCAAAAATACTATCACATTTTTTTGAAAATGATGATTTTGATTATTTTTTTAATAATCATATAAAAGAAAAATATAAATAATTTTTCATTAATCTGAAAGTAGGAGCAACTTTAGAGCCTGCATTTCAGTTAAACTTTTTATTTGTAAAAAATTAAGCTTAGGCAAAAATAATTATCAAGATTTAACAATAAAATAGTGATTATTAAGAATTGTCTGTAAATACCACAACTGCAATAAATTTAAATAAAATAGAAATCTAATTTTTTATTACAAACAGTAAATACTTAAGATTTATCAATATTTTATTATTTTTGAAATGGAACCAGAAGATATAAAAGGAGATTAAAATATAACTTTACAAAATAATCTTTCTGTATTTATTCTCAAATACAATTTTAAAATTAGGTTCAATAAATGATGAGACAATAGAAAATTTTGGAACTTCAAATTCTATAACAAATTTTGTATTATTTAAAAATGAAAATAATAATGATGAAATTCTCGGTTGGACTTATTATTTCATTCAGAATTAACTTTGAATCTAGAAATAGAATTGATAATATTTAAAAGAATCGAAGATTAGAAACCTGTAAATATATTTTTTACCAAGACATTTAGAAGAAAGAAATTTGGGAGAAGAAACAATATAAAAAAACAAAATAAAAAATATTTTCTATGATTATTAAAATTGTCTAAAAATAGTTTGGTGAATTTATAATAAAATATATTACAAAATGTAATAGAAATAAACATGGAAATAAAAAAATACATTTTTAAAATAGTACTAAAAATACTAATAGTAATAAAAATAATAAAAACACTAATAATAGTTTAAAAATACTAAAATCACTAATACAAAAAGTAATACAGTAGATTACCAAATTATTGTTGATACCATATTTTGTTTGCAAAATTTGAACCTTCAGAGTTTTTCTTGAAATGGAAAGTAAAAATATATCGAAATTTTGTTGACACTAGTTTTCAGCAATTTTAAAAAATATGGAAACACATTTTTGATCATCAAATTCAAAATAGATTTAATCATAAGGAGTTAATAACCGACACGAGTCTTAAAAATGGACCGGAAGGCCCTTATATGTTTTTAATTTTATTTTAAAAAATACTTTTTACGTGCGTATTGTAAAAATAAAATTTTTGGAATTGGTACAAAAAAAGAATATCACTCCAGAAAAAAATTCATATATCAAAGATTGCTTAATCATATTATCAAATCAGTGTGAGAAATAACATCTATTGCAGGTGTTTCAAAATCATTGGGAAGTAAATTGAAGTTAAAGATGCAAAAGAAAAAGCCAATAACAGCTAATTGAGTTGGTAGGTGTGAACTACCGCTCCTATTGATCGTAAGCTAAGAGATATATGCATGGCAAACCGATTCAAAAGTACAGCCAGACTTATCTCCGTGGCTAATAAGGAAGAAATAAAAATTTCAAAGAGTACTATTCAAATGAAGAGATCTGTTTAGTCATCGTCCAGCCACGGCTTACCAATTATATGAAAAAAACGTTTTCAATGAGCCAAAACATATCAGAGATGCACTATAACCGATTTGAATGCTTTTAAATATAACATTTTATTTAATTCAAAACATTTTATATCTAAGTCACTCATTTTTATATAAATTTTGAGAATCTAAAAATATCTGAGTAACATATTTAATTTTTTAATATAATTTGCAGTATATTGAGCTAAAAGATTTTAATAATTAAATAAAAGTGTAAATTACATTTTTAATAAAAACAAGTATAAATTTTAAAGCTCAATATATTCGAATTAAATGCGAAAATTTTATATGTGAAAAGTATTAAAATTTCATTTGTTTTATAAGCAAATTGAACAAAACAGAAAACGGTTTGAATAAATAAATTATTATGGAGAGTAACAATTTTTTATCCACCACTAACATAAATGAAATATTATATAAAAAGTTTGGGTCAATAAAATTTTATGGTAAACATATACATTCATGATTTTCAAAAATAATTTCTAATTTATAAACCAAATTATTATAATTATCACATTTATTGTATATCTATGTGGAAAAGTATTTATTCAATTATTATCAATCAAAAGTTTATCGTCAAAGGGGCTTGGTGCAATTTTATTTTGTTGATATAAATAAATATTGTGTTTCTTGGATTTATTTCTCTGTTTAATGTATTTTCATAGTCATTTAAATCGGTCTTAACTCTTTTATTTACGCCTTTCATTCTTTTATCAAATAATATTTCTTTAGTTTTATTATCTATTAATTCATAAGATTAAGATTAAGATTTTATAAAATAGGCTTCTGTAAATGTCTTCTTTGGTTTCCCATTTTAAAATTGGAATAATTCATCTCCTACATAATTTGGTAGTCTATTTTCTATATCCCTAAGAGATTTATTTGTATCTAATAAATTCAATAAATAATCACCATAATGAATTTTATATTTTCCAGATCATTCTTTTTCCAAACACTTATATACAAAATCATACATTATTAATTTAGAATATGATAATACAAAAAATTCTACATAATTATATTTATCAAATTTTACATTACATTTTTTCATGTGACATACAACTATATTTTCTGACTAGCGATTTCTATATTTTGTCGCTTTCTAACATTTTCTAATTTCTCTTTACATTTTATTTCTTCTTTAGTTGGATGAGCTTTTAAATTATTTATATAAATTGGTGTTATTATTAATTTCAAATACATTTACTAAAATGTTATTTTGTTTATTAAAATTTTGAATATCTTCTATTTTCATAGGAAAATGTTTATTATTTAAATTTAATTCATTCATATATTATTAACTTTATTGGTATGATCAATTGCTGAATGTAATTACAGAATAAACAAAACATTTATTATCATTATTTTTTAATATTTATTATATATTTTAATTTGAATGGAAATTTTATATATGATGATCCTACTAAACTTTGATATTTAAATAAATATAATTTTATAGAAATTATTTTATCTAATTTCCATTCAGATTCTTTTTTCTTTTTTTTCTATATATTTATTTAATTTTTTAATTGAAATTGAACTGTATTATTTTTCTGTTTTTGAATAAAATTGATTTATTAATATTTTATTTTCATTTGTTTCTGAAGAAATTATAAATTTACATTTAATAAAAATTTGGTAACCAAATTTATTGTGAATATATTTAAAATATTAGTTAATTATATCTATTAATTCTTCTTGAAAATTAAAAATATTTTTATTATTATTATCTTGAATATTTTAAAATAATTCTATTTTAATGAATTTAAATTTTTTTATTTATATTTTATATATTATTACTATTATTGTTAAGTCTCTTAAATTGGAGCAAAGACTGAGAGCTTAACTGTTAGAAGGTTGACTTTTACGTGTTCGACTATGAAAATTTAAATTAACTAAAATAACAAGTATAATATTTCAAATTTTATTGAGACTACAAATCGGTTTTTACAGTTAGACGGGTGATTGCTTTTATAACAATCCTCTACAAGAAATCTTTCCCTTTATTTTACGGTTAATTAAAGTACAGAATCTTTTCGCGTTGATTACAAGATCAACGTCTCAAAAGCCCTTCAGAATATAATTCACCACCCTAATAAGTGTG
>JBBMKC010197310.1:0-14544 GCA_037834085.1 Bipalium vagum | reverse complement strand
TTCGATTTGGAAAACGTTTTAAGTTGATTTCTAGAACTGAGTGATATTATTAGAGGTTTGACATGGCAATTAATGAAGCTTTAAACCACATCTGATAATTTAACCTGATTAATAAAATGATTTAATCAAGAGATTTTGCTTTTTTCAGTTTATTAAGAGTTTGTTCTAACTTATTAACTCAGATTATTTATGAAAAGTATAATAATAATAATAATAATAATAATAATAAACGATAAAAATAATAAAAAATAATAATTATTATAAAAAATTGATCTGAAAACTTATTTATTTTAAAATTCTTTAATTCCAGAGTATTTCAAAATCAGGTCAGTTGGAATTCAATTGTCTATTTATTCCATTTTGGATACTTGATCGCCCGGGACCGGTTAATTCAGGGATCGATGCATTTTCTTCAACACCTCTATCAATGGATAATAGATGTCTTCAAGCGATTTTCCGTATTCAATTGGATCATTCGGCAAGGCGGATGGGTGTGATTTATTGATTGATTGATAAATATTAATTTTTTAAAAATCCTCATGCCAAGAAATTTTTTTAAAAAAACAAATAAGAAAAAGTAAAACAAAAAGCAATTGAAATATCACCAGTCACGATTTAGGATGTTGTATGGTTACTAGTATAATTATTAATTACAAGTACAAAACAATCAAACTTTGGTTCTGGTTAATTTTTTGTACGTCTTATCTGATCCAATTGTGAATAACGCGATCAATTTATTTTATAATTTTTTCTTTATAAACGCATTTTCGATTTTGAATCATTTTTTAATGAACTTTAAGACCGAACTTTGGAGATTCAAAACTAAAACGGTTTTATTGAAATTAATCTCATTACGAAATTGGACGGGCGGAAAGAGAGATTTTAGATAAGGGATAAGTTGTCCACAGTGATCATTGAACATTTCCAGAGAAGAACTATTTAAAGTTTTAGTCAGAAATTTGAACTCGACTTACTCTCTCATAATTATAAGTAAATGTGGTGAGTGAAGAAATAGTTAAATTGAGTGAAGGAGGATTGAGTAACACAAAAATGGATTTGGTATATTAAAAAGTAAAGACCAAAAAATAAATTCGATAAAGGCTGTCTTTATAAAATGTGGTAAAAGTGAATGCTCTTACTTCCAAAGAACCAATTAGGTAGCACTTTACAGTCATCTTGGAGTAATCTGACGAAAAATTGATTTTCATCGGAGTTAACGTCTCTAATACTAATACTAAAGTCTTACCTTAAACGAGTAAAAATTCGAAGGTAAATAATTATTACACTCCTAATGACAAGCTTCTTTAAGATTGTTATAAAAACTCAATTTTAGGTCTTATTTTAAGTTGATTTTTAATAAACATTGATTTTGATTTTATAACATTTTCATAAACATTGTTGCTGATTTTATTAAAGAGATGTCTGGAGTTGCAAAAATGTATTTCGGAATAGGAGAGAGAGTATTCAAAACCTACTTCATCTAGACCTCTTAAAATCAAACGAAATAAAGAAATGTTTAAAAAGCCCCAGAAATGTTTTGAAAAGGTCAATGTGTGTCTTCCAGATTCATTGAGGATTCTCCCAGAACTTTTTTTTACCGCTTTTGAATGAGAAAATTTGGAGAAGCGCAAAATTTGCACCTGTTTTTTTTCATTCGATGAGAGATTCAACTAGATCAGCGTTTTTCTCCTTACATTTTCCAGCTGCATTATAGAGTAAAATCTTCTGTTAAATTTTAATTAATTGAATTTAAAAGATGAAAGGAAAAAGGATTCCTTAGAAACACTAAGACTAAAAAATACTTTCAGAAAATCAAAAAGTATGCTCATTTTCTGATTATTGATTAATGTGTTATGAATTAAGTATAATGCCATTGTAATTGCAAACTGAACAACAAATTCACTTTGTCAGCAAAACAGTGATCTGTGTCTCTAATTAGTGAAAATGAAATATCTTTCTTGTTTTATCAATGCTCTTCCTAAACATCTTTTGCCAGGTTACTTGGATGCGTGGTAAAAAATCTATTTCTCTTTCCCAGTTATGGTAACCAAATATCGGGTGAAAGTATTTCACAATTTGTTGTTATTATTATCTTCTATACCTTTTTATGTATAGTTGTACTTAAAATCGTTATTTTGATGACAAAAAATTCAGACTTTCATAGCAGTCTTAAAAATATCAAAACTGTGATAAAATAGTTGGTAACATTTCTTTTAACAGAACAACCAATTAATAATAAATAATAAAATAATTAATAATAATAATTTGGTTAATTAAGTAATTAATTGATAATAAATAATGTTTGAGATTCGATTGGCCAAATTTGTTTAAATGTTTTAAATATAATTTAATGTTAAAATGATAAATGCGAGGAAGTATTATTATATTAGGGTACCTTATTAATTTTCATTAATACTTAACCTATTATTGATAATTTCATTTAATTTATTGAATTTTTTAGATAACTAGAATCTTCTGTCACAGAAAGATTTGAAAGAGCTATAACCTGAAATTACTAAGTCTATTCACATTTATAATTAGGCAAAGAAAAATATTTGCATAAATTTCGATGAGCATCACTAGCTTTACGTCCCTGTAGAAATTCATATAGTATACATGCTCACAACGCATGTCGATCTCCTGCTATAATAGTTAAAATATCTAAAACAAAAATAATTAACATTGATTATGATAATATTAAGATCAATAACTAAATCAAAAGAATTGCAAAAACAATCGCTAATAACAATATATGAAGAGATTGAAAAAAGTACAATTACTAATTTGGGACAACCTAATAACTATCAATTTTTATGTAAATATTATTTAAGGGTTTCTGTTATTTTTTATACGCACAGTATGTGGACAGTGAAGTAAGTAATTTATGTAACGTTAAGTATTGTGTTCCCAACTTACAATTTCTTGCAATTTTATAATCTGCTGCATACAATTGGAAAACAAATGTGAAATCATGTTTCAAGTTTAAAATATTAAATTCGGCTTTCTGCGTAAAAAATAAACTGTTTTATGTCTAAGATTTTCGATTTTTGTGTGAATAAAGAAACTAATGAAATACACTTCAACTGATGTTACGAAGTATATATTTATAAATCTGTGAATTGTAATTGTAATTCAATTTGGGGATCAATTTTTTGGAAATGGAATGGGTAATTTTCAATTCGTATATTGTATTATGAGTCAATTTTTGACAAAAAAAGTTTACAATAATATTATGGTCATGAATTTGCCTCAATCAGCTAGTAAAGCCGGACTCAGACATCTATTTGTCTTCCAGTAAGATAACGATCCTGACCATATAGTTGCCATTAACAAGAAATGGGTGGTTGATAATAGAATCTAAAAATTAGATTGTCCTTCACAGTCACCTGATCTCATTATTATTGAGCATTTATGGGCAAACATTAAGTTAGAGCCGGAAAACTGGTACACAGAAACGTTGAAAAATGAGATTATTTGTTAATGAAGAATGTGATTTCACCCCCGGGATTTTCTCAAGAAACTTATGGAATCAATACTAAAACGAATCGGAACCGCTATTGAAAGCCGTATTAGAGGTAATATGAAATATTAAAACTGTTCATCTGAATCAAATTAATGTCTTCAGTTTTGATTGGTTTACATTATCTATTTTTAAACAATTTACACCTGTGCACCAAAAATTATGTAATTCTTAAACATTTAAATACAGTTTTACAAATTTAATTGTAATATACCTTAGAACTACATACTGTCAGATTAATACACAGTTGATGTAATCTTATTGATCGTTTGATCATAGGAGCATTTATACTATCTCGTTTTCCAATTGCTTCCTTCATTGTCCACACGTGGTATTGCAATGTTTAAAAAAGATTATTCGTGTAAAACTTTAAATAAAAACTTTTTTTACATAGAATAAGTGTCGCCAATTGAAATACATTGCCGATCTTCTATCACTCTGTTCATACTCAGTGCAGTTATGAATTCTTCCAAATGAATTCGTATAAATGTTGTTTTTATTCCGGTTTCGAGGTTTCATTTGGATTTTGACGGCATCTCATGTTCCATTGATTGTATTTTATTTGTACCTAAATGAAATAAATAAGAATATTAAGACTGATTACTTCATTTTACCAGTGTTAATGAACCTTGAAGTGTCATTGAATGGTTACCAGTAAAATGTTGAGAACCCTTCTCATAGAGTCTTGAATACCCTCTCTTCATGGCAATGTAGTATTTTTAAAAATTTGACAACATCTCTACTGAAAGATCTTCGATTTCGACTAAAAAGTTGTTTTGATTCTGTCCTGTCTATACTATTCAAAACCTATGAACCATTTATTTAATGGTCACAGTTATACTTATTCTTTCCAAGCTTGTCTTCGTCTATTTCAACAATAATTTCCCTGCTCACCAATCATTTGATCATAATGTTTAAGGCCATCAATTAAAATATTCCGAAATTTTTTTTGAAGATTTACAACAATTTCGGACCTACACACCGTACTTTGTATTTTACTGGATGCAGAGGCCTTTGTCAGCCATATGTATCCCATAAATAAAATTTTTAAATAGAAAAGTATCTTTCACTCGGTAAAGGAATCTCTTCTCTTTGAAAATTTCTAATATCTGTGTTTGTAACAGCATCATAATCCTTGATTGATTCGAAGGTGGAGTTTTGTAAGATGTAAGTTTTGGCGACATTGTCATTTTAAACTACATTAATATGAATATTGTCGTTTAGTAAATAATTTACGGGTTTCAGTTGACAGAGTAGTGCCAGTGTAAATTCTTAGAGCATCTCTAAGCTGAATTCTACGGTCATTGACAGGAATCGGTCGCTGGCTTTCATCTAAGTTATCATTGTAATGTACTTCGAGGTTATATCGATTGTCACAGTTAAGATGGTGTAATTGTCAACTTATTTACAACTGGTTGCACTATTATTGTATCACTTTTGAACATAATTATTACAAGTAATAATAAATGTTAGATCAGGCATTGCTTATACTAATATTACATTTGCTTTCATTTAAAATGTTAAGACTGCTTTTGTCTTGTGAGACATTTCAAGAGACATTCAGATCTCAGATCACTATACTAAAATGTAAAAGTTACAATGAAAATCAGACGCGTTAACTCGACCTACTGTCATAATTTTAATTGTAAATAAATATGGTGACTGAAGAAATTGTTAAATTGAGTGAAGGGGGATTGTGTAACACAAAAATGAATTTGACATATTTAAAAGTAAAACTTTTCAAGCCCATAATTCATAATTGATTTAATTATGTTAATTTTCAGAGCTCCTTGATCAGAAATGTGAGGAACTACAATCCTTTACTGGTTGCCGGGGGAGTGGCCGCGATTGTTGCCCTTTTTGCGATTCTGTACCTAAGAAACAGAAAGAATCCATAAACTAGCTTTATCATAATGGTTTTAACTTTTCGTGTATTTCGACTTTACCCTTGATTAGCTTTATTTATAAATAAAATCCAGTATAAGTATGAGCGGGAGTGATCATTGATGGTTTTTATGATCTGTAAGTGCTACACATGTAACGGTATTATTATTATTATTTTTACGGTTTGTCAATTTTTCCTATTGTCTTAAAAAGCCAAATTTTAATAATATAATTACATACGTTGTTGAACTTTGGATTTGGATAGTGTTCAAGTCGACAATTGAGAATATCCAGTGCACAATTTATGAATATTGAAACTGTCATAAAGTTCATTAATATCTACTGGAAAAGTTTGGCGATGAAAAATACTTTGTCGTTTTCAGTCGAGGAAGATTGTGTTACCGAAAAATAATAAATTATTTTGTCACAAAGTACTGAAAATGTGAAGTATTCGTTTGAGGTGACAGTGTGCTTCATTCTACTTTAGATAGTATTAAAAATTATTAACCTAATTTCGCAGACCCAGAACGTTTGACATTGAAGATGTTGATGAAAGCAATGAGAGTTGAAGTAATTTGCTTTCCAAGGAAAGGGAATATCGAGTCTAATCTAAAAGACCATTCTAATTAATATTAGAAATGACACCGCAGAACATTCTCAGAAATGTGAAGATTGCAAAGTTATGAATTTCCACATTGGATCTTGAAAGGTTACGTAACTCTGTACTTGACTCGTGCTTTCCTCATTTATTTAAAATACATGATGGAGAAGGTTGATTATTATTTGTTCTTTACTTAAAGAATTCTTGAAAATTGGAAATGTCAATATTCTAAGAAAGATCTTGTTGGATATAGATGGAACTAATTGTAAATTCAACTCTTTTGAGGACTCCCACTTAACGTAATGTGTGAGATAATAATCAATCAATTTTTATTAGACCTAATGGGTAAAAGGAACAAATTTGGACATATCCTTAATATATTTTCCAGATTATTCGGTATGGACATTTAAATTGATTGATAAAGGTTTGGAACTGTCATCACCAGAGGAAGTTACATCTAAGACTTTCCATAAAATTGACTGCGGTCCTCCATCGCTTAAGTAGAACAATTGTTAAAATATAATGATAATCTTTCCCTTAACACTTGTGTTCACTTAAATTAATATTAGGCTGTTTGAAGTTCACATTGTTACGTAACATGTCAAGTATTGATTTTCACATTTTATTGCGACATTTCTGAGATTTTTGTTCCATTCGATATGATGTTTTTTGTCTGATATTATTTGTTAGAGTTTCTACTGTTATGGTGGCAGTCCTCGAGGTATACAAATTCTGCAGCTTTATTAATTCATCAGAAATAATATCTTCTCCATCATTATTAAATAAGAAAATGATTGGTATATAAATTATTTGGAAGATAATCCTGAAACGCTGCTATTGGTAAATTGCCAATTTATATTTTCGTCTTTTAATTAAAAATAAAATGACGTCAGTCATGCCTCACTGTGCTCATTATTTTAGACTTTGCCAGACTGAGAGTGATTTGTTTGAACGCTTTTTTCATCATACGTGAATATATTAAAGATACTATTACTTTATAAATATTAGGATGTCCTATATGTTATGTTACTTTACCACTATAATTTATCGATTTTTTTGACACTCAATTTCACATTGATTTTATTTCAATATATCAATAATTGCGATAATATTTTTGATAATATGGATGAAAAAAAGGTCCGTAATTAGGTTCTTTTGAAATGAAGGTTTAAGCGCAAGCAACTACCGCCAAAATATGTTCAGTTGAAGGTGAGAGTACTACCAACAAAATGACTGTGTCGATTATATAGGGGTCCGCAAAAAAGTTTTTCTACATCATTTATTAAAAAAAAACATATTTTTACAGAAGCATACAAAGAAAATTGATAAAAATTAAATGTTATCACCGTTTGCTTCATCAATATTTTGGGTTTTGTAAATACCTCAAATTCTTTTGAAATTTTTTTGGGAGCAAGTGCATCCATCAGTTTTTCTAAGCTATCTTATCTTAAAATTGATTTATCTTTTCACAATAAGATTTTTTGGTTTGTTTAACTTTGCAGCTTTAAAACGATACAAATGAATGAGAGTAGATTATATTCCAGACGCAAATAGCCAGAGGAAAGGATCAGATACTAATCTAGGATAAATAACGGACCATTAGCCTCGGTGACCAGCTCAAGGAGAAAACCTCAACATTTAGTAATTTATTTAATTGTAATAAGTTTATTAGATTTGACTAAAAATCTAAATAGACTTTTATTATTAAATTAAATAAAAATAAAATAAATTTTAGGTTTCAAACTGCTTACAGATGAACCGATATCCAAATAAAACAGTAATAAAAATTTTAATTCGATTACGAATTATAAGTAATTAATTAAATTAAATAAATACTAAGGATTGGACAGCTACTCCAATACCTTAGGATCAAATAATTTTTATCTTTTTTCTTACTTCCCAGTATTTTCTTTTATTGTGTCCTTCACGTCTAGTAGGACGCAGAACCGAATTTTTAACTGAGTGCTTTTTAGAGTAAAATACCGAAGGGTGATCTGACTTTTCTCTTAACTCCTATCTCGGGTTTTAACTTAAAAGTAAAATTGTATTTAAAAATAACGTTATTATTTTTTTATAAAATATATATTTTATAAAACAACTTGTTAGCTCAGTTGATCGATTTAAAGTTGATTGTTTTAAAAGTGTAAAAGTTTATCATTTAAAAGTTAAAAGGTTTTACAATCGATATTTGTTTAAAAGTTCAAATTTAGTAATCATCATAAGCGAAAATTGTCATTAACACCAGTACACAAGAGGTACAGTGGATAAATACCCAGGAAAATATCATAAAATTTGCCTCTAAAAATACTATAAATAGTTTATTATAAATATAAAAGCAAAGAGTTTATTATAACTCAAATAATAATAAGATAAATATAATGTGTAAGTGAATTATTATATTCACTATAATTAATAAAGAATATTAAGCAGAGCTTAAATATTATTTCCCGCCTCTGACTTTATAAAATAATCCTACTTTCTTCTTTTTATTTCTGGCACTTACAGTCTGATAAATTAGTTATCAGATTTGATATTTTCTCTTCAGGGAGTCTGCACATTTCCCTGTGTAGATTAGACTCTTCTTAAAATAATAAACAGTCATTTTGATTTTTTGAGTTTGACTTTGTGAATTTATTTAAAAAACGGAAAATAAGAAAATATAATTTAAAAAAACGTATTGTAGAGTATTTGCTCTAAATACGTTGATGATTATTTAATAATCAAGAATTTTCTCAAAAGAGATCGATATTATCTCAAGTAGCCGAAGCGTATTTAATATTACCAGCTTAACTTGCCTATGCGAAGTTAAAATGCGATTTGAATGAGAAAACCAAGAACTTATATACTCCTGATTTTCACATTCCTGATCTCTTGATTAATTAGAAATAAAACTTTGTATTAATAGAGTAATATGTTGGTTTTTGCTATTTTAGGAAATTTCTTATATTATAGAACTTACTAAATATAACCACCAACATATTAATATTTTCTCATACTAATGTATTTTAGTAAGTTTTATTTTCTGAATCATTATTATTCATTTTAATTATTTTTACTAATTTTGTGGGTTATAATTAACTTCAACCCACAATTTATATTATTATTATTTTATTTATTTATATTAATTAAAAACATATAATTTTAATCTTTTATAAAATAAAATACAAAATTGCACATAAAATTACACGAGGAGTCTATAATAAAAGGAAAGTAAGCCTAACAAGGCTTTTTCATGCAAATTCACAAAAAATAATCAATTGTTACATATCAATAATGAGCTGTGCAGAATCACTGTCCATCAGCTCTTGGTTGGTTTGTTGTGGTTCCGGCTCCTTTTTGATATCTGTTTATGGATTGTTCACGGATACATCTTTTTCTATAGATCCTAATACAATCATAGTAAAAAATTCTTTACCATTTTGTACTGAAAACAAGACATACTAAAAAGAGAGATAAAAAGAAAACCATTGATGTCTAAATCGATAAATTCCAAGTAATTATTGCTGTTAGTGTTATTATAATTATTATAATTTCAATTATTTAAAAACTCTGTTTGAGTTTTTCGATACAGTAGTCCGATTATATATTAAAATTAATTGACGTTCTTTACAGGCAATCTTTATCGATTGACTTGTTTTAATTAAACCATTCCTTTAAAACATGAGCTCGAACTTATTCGAGAATTAAGTAATTTTTTGTTATCTTCCTTTTCTTTTTGCTGTTCATAGTTTACACAGTTGCTAGCTGATAAACTGCCAAAGGCTTTAGCGTAACAATTAAATTTTGTAATTAAAGATATATTTCTTTAGACAGTCTTATTTAACTACCATTTGCAAATTTTTTTTATTTTAAACAATTTACAAATGAATATTTTTCAAAGTAAGTGTTCCCTCCGTTCATATTTAAATCGATTCAAATTTTACATTGTGATAATAACGTTTGATAAGTGTGCTTTGAGCTTTCAATCGTAAATCATTCTCATCATAATTATTTTGTTGCGTTACCTAAAAGTTCATAATATATTTTCTAAACACAAACGATTTATTCAACTTAATTCTTTTTAGGAACTAAACACAATATTAAAAGATACATAGCTGATTAATATTAAAAATTTACATTTTTAATGAATCAACCACGGTCTTGATTCAAGTTGATATATTTTTCGGGTAGTATTTTAGTATAATTTATCTGACGATGCTTTACTATATTTTTATTTAATTTTGTATCTTGATTCTAAGATCAATCTAAATGTATTTTATCTTGTAAATATGTTCTAATAACGTTAATAATCTAGTTTATATGTATATGTATAATGGTAAAATGTTAATCAGAAATTAATTTTTGATTTTAATCTTCTTAGTCTTTAAAAAATTTTACATCCTAATAAATTTAATTATCAAAATAATTAATCTCAAAAACATAAAATATTTTGTAAACATTTAATGAGAATTTTGTATGAAATTTAAAATTATTTAAATAATTTAAAATTAAGATATAATTTATCTGAAAGTTGTTTTAAATAATAAACAGTTTAATTCTTTTGATTTGCTTGTGTTTATACAAATACATAATATAATGGAAACTACTGTTGACCCACATCTGAAAGAAGTATTTTAATTTTTGATTAAAATTATGTTATTTTGAATTTATGATATAGGCACTAACTGATCTTCAATTGAAACGAAATCAGTGCAATGAACAGACAAAATTTTTAAAAGCACAACTGGAAGCCAGCAAAAAGAAGGTGAGACATACAGAAATTGTAACATCTCAGTTGAAGTCATTTCCACCTGAGGTTAGAACATATGCAGCTGTTGGAAAAATGTTTATCTTAACACCAAACGATAAATTGATTGAAGAACTTCAAAGTGAAACAGAACCAATAAAGAAGAACCAAGACAATATTAAAATGGCAATTGAAGAATTACAAAACAGCGTTAACGTGGCAGAAACCAAAGTCCGCGATTTAATTGAAAAGAAGAAGAAAGAGATTTCATAAATAATTTAATTTCTCTGTAGGAAATAAATGTAACAATATTATTTTATTGATATTCGTCGTTTTTATTAAAATGTACTATTTTTAAAAATCCTTCCACTGTTATCATTTAACTATTGTATGGATTTATATCTGGAAGTACCCAAAATGAATCGAAATAAAACAGTCCTTGAATTGTTAACTGAAACCTTATGTTAATTTTTGTAAGTTTTACATTCAGAAACCGATGTAAAATTTAATCTTAATATAAGAAAATTTTATTAATTTACTAAGATTTTTATTATTTTAAAATTCGCAACTTATTTAAATGATTTAATTAAGATTATTTTGTTCGGTATCTGTTATCATGACAATAACATGTGAGTATATAATTTAGTTTTATAGTTATCAATAGAATGACAATATTGTAATGACAAGTTTTTCCAATATTGTGCTTTCAAAATTTTTGTTTATATGCACTATTGTTATGGCAGCTGTAAATATTTATCATAAAATGTTGAAATAAACAAATTTAAAGATTCAATGTTTTGAATAAACTTTAAAGTATTTAATTATTTATTAAAATACAATTTATTTTATTATCAATAAGAAGAATTGAAAGTATATGCGGCTACTTTTAGTAACTCAATTTACTTTAAATAAAATTCAATTTTAGTGATTTGGAGAGCAAAGAAATTGTAATCTAAAATTAAATGATAGCAAAATATGTTAAAGCATTAAAAAGTTATTTTTAAAAATTCATGGTATCAACAAAGAGAAAAAACAGCAAGAGTTGAAGTGATTTGTATATAATTTGTGGAGACTGCGACCAAGCCCACCAAAGCCAACCGTTTTAATCCTTCCAATCAATCCAAATAATTCTCAATCTTTCCAATCAATCCAGAATAGTGACATATTATAATCCCTTTGTAACAACAATTTTCTTGTTGACATTTTCATTTGTAATTTGTGTATAAATATTACATTTTTATCATTATTTGTAATTTGTGTATTCTTTTTGACAATTATATCCCTTTGTGACATCTCTTTGATAATAAATTGTGTGATTTCTTTGGACATTTATCCATTATTTGTATAAAATTATTTTTGACAATTATGTTATTTCTTTTTAATATTAGTATGAATATATGTATCGAAAAATCGATTTTGACTGATTCTTAATAAGTAGTAAAACGATAATTAAATAATAATAAATAATAAAAGGAAAATGAAATATTATAATATAACAAATAAGCCAAAGTATAATATAATATCCTGATAAATAATATGTAAGAATTATTTTTATTATTTGCAATTATATTTTAAGAAAAATTTATAATTATTTAGACCTTAAGAAAATTTGTATTAAGACAACAATAACTTACTAATAATAGAAATCAGGAAAGAAATTTTATTAGAAAATAGTAAAAATAGAAGGAAAGTAGATTAGCAAAATTATATGAAGGAAAAGAAACTTACTAATTATAAAAACAAGAACAAAAAGAATCATATAAAAGAGAGCACAGATTATAAGAAAGGCAGACAAAAATTTTTATAATAAACTGCGACAAAAGCCAGATTGAACAAAATCAACAACCAATTCATAAGCTCAGACAAAATTAAATTGAACGAAACCAACAACCATTTCATAAATCCAGAACACTACGGTACGTCCAAGTTACAACTTGATTTATCAAACCAGACCATTCAAGTAACAACCAGTTTCAGTCCACCAAATAAAAGAACTTAGACCACCAAGAACAAAAGGCAGAACAAGAACCAAAACCAAAACACTCAGAACTGCACTCGATAGTAACAAATTCTCAAAGCCTCCTAGACAACGCGAATTAAAGAAAAAGAACCCTGACAGACAAAAGAGGATAGCTTTTAACAATATGCACTTATTTTTTTTGAAAAAGTAAATTTATTATTAGCTTGATACATATATTTTAATAAAGTGTTTTTATAATATTTACATTTTGTTTTTATAAACAGCATCATTTTTATTAAGTATTCCAAGGTTTAGTTAAAGTGTTAATTCAAAAGCTATACGAGACTTCATTTATTTTAGTTTATAACTTATTACAAAATTTGTAACAAAGTTCTTATTGTTATTAATATATATAACAATATATATATATTTCTATATCAATAATATAATATAACACTAGCTTGGAACTAAAGGTTCATAAGACTAGCCTCGATCTTAAATAAGTTAATTTAATATTTCATTTCTTTTATTAAACAGGCGTGTCTTGTTAGACAATACTTAGTTTGTTATAAATAAATAAATAAGTACTCGGGCCAGGACCTGAGGATCAACTAAGGTTTTGACTTCCATTTCTTATATTTTTTTGTTGTTTGTTTTTTTTCACACACTAAGTAGGGTGGTGAAGTATATTTTTCTTCTTATATTAAGGACTTCTGAGCTTAAGAGTGAGAGGATTTTTCTAATTAATAATTACAATTAATAAAATCAAATTAAACCATTTAAATCAGTCAGAATCGATATTACGTATTTGTCACTTTATTTTCAATAAAATAAAAGTTTTTAACAGTCAAGGGCTTTCTCAGTTATTTTAATCGAACACAAATATAAGCAACCTTCACTTGTTAAGGCCTAAGTATCACAGTAAGCTCCACTTAACATCAACCTAACCCATCTTAGGATCTTAACAAATCGATTTAATTTTGTACATGAAAAGGGTTTGTAAAGCCTACTACCTTTATTTTTATATTTCTGAAAAAATGATGTGATTTTATAAGTTGTTTAAAAATAGTATTTAAATAATTAATAAAGTTATTATATAAATAATCATTTTAAAATAAAATAAAATATATAAAAAGTGGAGTTAAAATATATATAAAATATATTAACCCACGTGATTAGTAATAATAATTATTATGGAAATAAAGTAATTTACTATAAATCTAAATGATACACTTGACATTTGATGTTAATGAGCATGAAAAGACTTTGTAAAAATGTTTGTAAATGTAAATGTTGGAAAAATACTATTTAAATAATTAAATTTTGTCATTTTATAAATAATAATCATTTTAAAATATAATAAGGTAAAATAAAAAATATAAAAAGTGGAGTTAGAATATTAATTAAAATATTAACCCACATGATTAATTATTATTATTTTTGAAATAAAGTAACTTACTATAAATAAAGAATGATGAAGTATGGTTACTAAATATAGTAAGTTCTATAGTATAAGAACTTACTTAAAATAGAAACCCCACACACATAAATTTATATTTAGGAAGTTAAAATAGAGCCAATGAGTAGCTCTAGAATGTGGAAAACAAGAGTATATAAACTCCTGGTTTTCACAATCAAAGATTAGGAATGTTAATTAATTGTAGGAAATTTGAGCAAAAAGAATATTATCATTACGAAATTTGATAAAGGAAATGGGTATGTAGTGTTGAATAAAGAACAATATATAGAAAAGGTGAATGATGTTTTAAATTGCGGAAAGTTTGAAAAAACCAATATAAAATCCAATAGCATACCTATTCCAATAAAAGATGAACAAAAGATTAATGCAATTT
>JBBMKC010197299.1:0-14546 GCA_037834085.1 Bipalium vagum | reverse complement strand
AATAATAAGAATAATAATAATAATAATAATAATAATAATAATAATAATAATAATAATAATAATAATAATAATAATAAAATTAATTCTGAAAATGCAAAAATAAATAATTAAAAGAAATATTAAAAATAATCACAAACTTAGTAAAAATAAGAGGGAAATTAAAAGAAATCTTAAATAAAATTAAAAAGGGGAACATTATTAATATAAAAAAAATGAGAATCTAAATATGATTTCTTTTGACACATCGGGGAAAAATGAGAAAATATTCTTTTAGAATGCCGAACAGTAATTTTTGTATATTCGATAAATTATCGGCCTCTCGTTGTTCAGTTTACTAATCCTGGTGTAGCTTCCATTTGGAAAATATAATCTCAATAGAGTTTAAAAACTGAGAATATGTCAGAAGATAAAGTAAACGTAATTCAAAAGGTTTAATGGGTCTTTAGTCAATTTGTGTTTGTGAAAAGACATGTTATCAATTATGATAACCGCTTCTATGATTTTCAGATCGCTTAAATCTACAATAAATCCTTTGAAATTTATTGTTTTTAATGACCTAATTTCTTGACATAGTAGTGAACACTGACATGTTTTGCATTCACAAACCAGGAATAATATGTACTGCTGGATATCTAACTTCTATCGTTCCTTTCTTTGTCCGCATAAAAACATTAAAGTCCGGTTCATCCGAAAGATTAAGTTTAACTTTCATCAATCTTGGACAGAATTTGAAAAAGCTGTACAGCATATTAATACCTATCAATTGATTTTTTGTCAGTTCTCCTTTGAGAAATTAGGTACACAATTTTGATAGTTTAAAAAAAGTAACTTGACGGAACAATCGATTGTTTTCCAGTTCTCATCTATTACATAACTTTCTGAAAGTCGATTTTTTAGAATCTTCAACTGACAAAAAATCCAACAATCTTCATCAATCTATGAATGTATTACATATATGGTATTTTTAAGTGATGTCTTTTGTATACGACCTTTAAATTTTTTCTGGTTCCCATTTCTATTATGATACAGAGTAATGATAAAATAAACTATGTTATACTTTAATTCCAACATAGAATCAATCTACTTTCTTGAATGTCCCCTCAGAAAAGAAGTAATGACTTTTTTTCTTTCTCGTCTGCAACTTTCACTGAACTGCAACACAATACAGTGAATTCACTTAATGTTTAAACAAAGTTTATCATGAAAATTTGGAAATCGATGTTCAAAATTGGAAAACGATATGTCAAAATTTTAATATTTTACCTTACCTTAATATTGACCTTACAAATAATATTTATATTTATTTACTTATGCATTATTATTGTATTATTATTGAAGAACTATTATTTTTGTAGGTCTTGTATGATAGTTGACACCAATTTTCTTTAAGTTTTAAGGCACTGTTTTTTTCGAAATTCGAACAAACTTCCGATTAGAAACTTCCGATCTCATTCTTAGTTTGATCTTATTTAAAAACCTTGGTCGGTCTTTTTATTACCAGTACTTGGATTACTAGCATCGAAATGCTTGAATATAGAATAAATTGTGGAACGAATAATGTTCAAGCATACCATGTACTCGCTGACGTAAACAATCTTGATTGGCCACTTTTATGTAAAATTTTAAAATTAACTTTAACTGAATGTGCAATATGTCAATATTGTTTTGTCAAAATGTCGATTATTTTTCTTAATGTAAATTTTGTCCAACTACTTTAATGGCACCTTTTAATAAACAAAAGACATGGAAAATAATATTTTAATAAAAAAAACACTGTTAATCAAATTTTCAAGGAGACAAGCTTCAATGTTCCATCAATGAGTTTTCTAAAAAGAAAATTTAAAGGTACTTATCTAATATAATAATAATAATAATAATTACACAATACTCTTTTGTGGGTAGATATTAGACAAGTACCAATTTAAATAAGCTTATAATATTGAGTTGGTTATCGTATGATTTTTAAACACTTATAAACAGATGGTCAGATCAAAATATAATTTGAACAAATACTTTAATATATAAATTGCAGGTCTTGAATTCGACCTATCGAAATCTTGATAACGGTTCTTAACTTTTATTAGAGTTATTAAAAAGACGGGTGGAATAAAAATAAAAAAAATTTCCTGGATATTTTACCCATTTTGGAATTACAAATTTGAGTGAATCTTTCTGCAATGAATTTATCTTAAATGAAAGATTCGACCTTGTGAATGACAATGATAAACTATCAAACTATATTCACAACTCATAACTTTTCTGAAAAAGTAATCCCAACATTATTTTAAGGAACCCTTGAGTCAATGATGAGATCAGTGAGTTACAAATTAAAATAATAAATAATACAATTTCGATAACAATAATAGAATAAAAGTTATCATAATTTCACTCTTTCAATCAATAGTGATGATCTGTATGACTACAATTCCAAAAACACCAAAAATATATCAAAGCCGATGAAATGAACTTGTTGTTTGTCACTTTAATATGTAAATATATTTTATTTAAATCAAAATATATTTTTAGAAACTAAATAAAAGTATGTTTTGTTTAAATAAATAATTGAGGAAAATATTCTAAATGTAGTTGTGAATCTAGATTTGAAAATTGATTTAATTCGATATTATTATGAGTCATGACTGAATTTATGACAATGGAAATAAAGGACAAGTACAAACTTGTAAAGAATTTTGAAGAAACTGGAAGTGTTGTCAATATACCTGATGGACGTCGTTATTTTGGGAGTGAACAAAAAACTGCTATTCGATGTTCAATTGCTGATATTGCTGGTAAGATATCCGTTAAAAGATTATCACTGGAAGCCAATTATCACCTAGTTTGGTTCAAAGAATTTTAAAATAAGTTTCATGAGCTGAAATCAGGTGAATATTGTCACAAGTTATATTTTGTATGTGGTTTTAGTAGCGTCAAGATATCCTGTCCAAAATTGTTCATTTACCGGACCTCTCACCATTTGAATATTGGTTTTTTGGTACTTTTAAGACAAGAGTTTTCCATTACCAAAAACCGAAAAAAAGTAGAAATGGAAAATTCAATAAACGAAGAATGGTTCCATGTTACTACCGAAGAGCTGCAAACTGTAATATTATCTTTCCCATGATGAACTGATTAAATGTTATCTGTTAAAAGGAATCATTTCGAGAACATAATACAGGAGAAACTGTTGTCTTCCATGTAGTGAATATTTTTCATTAATAATATAATTTTTTGACCATTTTATTCCTCATACCTTTTCTTCATTTATCAAGGAAAGATCATATATTATGGAAATGTAGATGTAGAATTTTTTGTCGTCATCTTAACATTCTCAACACATTAGTTCGTTCATTTTAGTCTAATATGTGTTTATTTTATTAAGGAAATTCATAGATCCATAGCAAAACCATTCCATTTAACTAATCCTATTGAAACTTATAGATTCATGTTACTATCCAGGTTGCACTGCATTTGAACAACCAGACAATGAAAAACTCAACAATGAACCAACTCAGTCACGCACTTCCCTTCGGAATAAAATTATGCATACGTTAATCTTCTTTTGTAAAATAAATGGAACACAATAGAAAATTTTTTCTCATCTGCGCAATCTATAAATACAGAATATTGTGGGATTTGTAAATAAATGAAAATTCGATATCTCTACACACCTGATAAGTAACATTCATAGATATATTAGGATTTAAAGACTTCCTGTCAATAAGGAAAGAGAAGAATATATAAATATCTCATTTCAAGTAAATAAAAGCTAAAAGTTATCGAATCTTCGAAATGTGTATGCGCCCCTTTAACATATGCTATATTTTATAGAATACATTTATTCCACTGAACAATCAATTAATCGTAAACCTTATCATAATATAACTTTACGAAACGGCCTTAGAAAAGTTTTATATTTTTTTTCCAAGTACTTAAATGATATTTTTTAAATGGGTTATGAAAATTTTGAAATTAAAAAAAAATCACATGACTCTTAGTTATGGATATGGTGCATAGTCAATGAAATTCATCTATTTTGTGGAGAATCAATGTCTGTGATACCTAACTATGGTACGAAAACTAATATTTATCTCAAAAGTCTCATTCACTCTAATAGTTCCTTGTATTTATTTATTAAAATATATGTAGGACAAGAATTCGAACATAAAAAATTAAGAAATCCTTACTATAGAAAAAGACAAAAATCCGAGTGAAGAAGAGAACAAGATCCAAATGACTGGAATCAGCAGCTCAATCGATGATTAGATATGATATTTTATATGGATGATAGTAAGAGCTTCAAACTGGGTAATTCATGTACTATCCTAAAGAAAAATAAAATCAGATAAATATATCGATATCTCTTCCCACCAGTTATAAGTCATCCACGTTCACCAGAAAACCCATTTTATGTAATTTGCAGAGCATCAAAAATGCTCTATTATGAAATACAGAAACCAAGCTAAGCAGTCACTGCATTCACTACAGTAGCCAAAAGTGGAACTTAAGTAAAAAATCCGAAAATATTCAAGGAATAATGGCCGGAAATTTTATTACTGTTTGATAATGTCAGACTTAAAATGATTATAATGAGAAGGGATGCATTAATATAATCAAATTGGATTGAATTACATTCAGTTTATTCACCTGAACTGGAACTTAAAGATTTTAACTTCAGATCTCTGTAGCTTTCAATTTTTGCAAATTTTAGTTCAATAAAAACCTCAAAACACTCAAAGATGTGTGAGTTCTTTTCGTAAATAATTGTGTTCCTTGATTCATAGTAAAGAGTAATAATCACAATTTAATTGTTTTGGTGACAAAAATTTGTTTATTAAGTTATTTTAAATACAAGTTTGTCGAGATAAATCTAAAATATTTTCAAAGTTATATTAAAGATTATTCGAGTAATCACTATAATTACTTTTGTTTAAGTATGCTAATTTATGTATAAAATAGATTAATTAAATTTGAATTATTTAATATTAATTATGGGCTCAGAATACGTTCAAAGTATAGAAGTAATGAAATAATATTGCGCCGAAAGAAAGCCAAGAAATAATCGAATGGTTATGCTCCAAGTCCCAAGTATATGAATTGATAAAAAGATATAACGAAACAATGAAAACATTAAATACCAAAAGAAAATGTCGTTATATACGATCTGGCGACAAACGAAATGAGGAACTCTTGATTAATTTAAAAATTATATTCGATGAAGATGACAGTCGAAAATGAGCGATCTGGCAAAGGAAATGAGAGTTGCCCGGTCAAATGAGTGTAGCGGTAAAAAATGACTTATGCTTCAAATCCTATGTGCATCATTTATTCATAGAAAGAGAACAAAAATGAAAACATCACCCTTGGTGAATAATTTGAATCAAGAATTTTCTGATTTATCGAATTCTTCTATGAAGAAAAGGCTTTCATTCAGGACAGAAAAGATAATCTCCAAAATGACTGGTGGATCTGCCAACATGTTTGTGAAGTTCCAACTTCCATTGTTTTTCAGTTTCCAATATTAGTATTAATAATAGTGATATATGTGATAAGTAGTGAAAGCAAGATAAAACCTCACCCTCCTTTTTTCCAACCGTTGATGGAAAAAATAGTTGGTGGGAGAAAGTATGTCTGTACTAAAATTGGCCACCTAATTTATCACCACCCTGAACCTCACTACAATCCAATCAATTATTACCTATTGGGAGTAGTTAAGTAACAAGTTAACTCAAAATCTCATAATTCAATCCAGACCTTACAGGATTCCATCATGCAGTTAATGACTAAATTAGACGGGGAGAAGGTAAAGAGGGTATGTACTGCATTCCAAGATCTGCTCCAGACAGTTATAATCGCTAATGGTGATCACATCGAGTAATCCAAAAATGTACACTTTCATTTAGTTACGCACTAATGTTAATTTTAATAAATTTTTTTGTCGATTTACTTCTTTTTATAAAGATTAGAAAATTTTCCTACTTATCTCGACGACCGTGTTTATTTTGGATAAAAGGCTAGAGCGTATGCACAATCTACTATAATAAATCATATCCTTTTCATTTAGTAGATTCTTTGGAAAAATATAGTTAAAAAGCAACATCAACATTTGGAAACCACTGACCTTTGTCAAAACCAAAGCCATCAGTTTTAATAATTGGATAAATCTGGATTCTGACCCACAATAAGCCAAATTTTAAATTAAATAAAAATAATAATTGGTCAATTTCATATCATAACCCAACATAAATTAAATCATTATCAGTAATTTTATTCTATCGTTTTTATCAAATGAAATAAACAGCCTAAATAAACAAAAATGTCGAGGTCTTTCGATAGTGTACAGGAACAAATTTTAATTAATTTTTAATAGACATTGAATTAATTTTATGAACTGTGTACATAACACAACATAGACATGACTATTACACATTTCCGTTTTTTTTAAATATATTTTTATTATTATTATTATTTATTATTTTTTTTATTTATTATTATTTTTTTTATTATTTATTACTATTATTTATTATCATTATCTTTTTTTTTCATTGACAAAACACCTGAAAAATAAAAATCTTATTTCTGCCTATTCGCGTCAGTATATGTCCAAAAGAAATAAAAGCAAACATCGATCTGATCACGAAGGTTACATAGTACTCAATAATAATAATAATAATAAAAGAATGAAAAAAATCATCTCGATTTACATATTTTACCCGCTTCATTTTTTAATGTTAATTTAATAATTTAATAATTCAGAATGTTCTCTAATCTAACTTCAGTAGTGAGTACGTGAAAATTTCGGTTATATCCGGCCCAAACTTCGCTAAGATAGTTTTCTGCTTAAATTTTTTAAAAATGAAAATAATGCTGCGCTTTTATTATCAATAATTTTTAGGATTTTTCAATTAGGTACATTTTTATTTTAAGAACTTTATTTATACCGATAATTAAGAAAATAAATAAACTTCATTCGCTATTGCTCAAAATTCTCCACATTTTTCGTCATCTGAAACAATTGTTTTAAGATGTCTTGAGTATTTAAAAAACCGTCGGAATTTTTCACTTGGAAATGTGATACAGGGGGTGTGTCTAAAATAAGTACCAGATTTTAAAATATAATACCGTAAATTTATTCAGCATAAGACTGCAAATTTTTGACAAGGTAACATTTATTAAAAGTTTCTATTTTCCTACAGAATGATCATTAACTTTGATATACTTATGTGAGTGATTATAAAAGTAATTCATGACATTTCAACAAGTTTCTGGAGATATTCCATGATTTTCTATTTGAATTATATCTTTCAGAACTTGGATATCTTTTGGTTTTCTTCTTAATACCTGGGTCTTCAGATGTCCTCAAAGGAATAAATAAACCTGACTTATTTTTCAGATTTTTCATCTTCAATTGATGTTCTTCCAGACTTCCAAAGATCACAAACACTCTCAATTTCTTTGAATTATACAAATATCTTTCTCATTGACTCCTTGTAGGTATCTTTTTCATTTTCATTGTTCTAAATGTCGTCCGACTAACGTGACTGGCTAAATCTTAGCTATCAGTATAAAATATTACCACTCTTTCTTCAATGGAGAACATTAATAAAATTTGAATTTACCGCAATAAAATTCGATAATATTGACTTATTAAAACAATTAACAACTGATATTAATTTTCGGTAATTTAAATGTAAATTGAACAAATTTAATTATGATATTTATATTTGATTGAGTTCCGATTTGCCTCCCTTATTTACACTCTGTCCTTATTCTAATCAATCCAGGTCATATTAAATGGAATTAACTCTAATGTAAGTCATTTTTTATTGGGTTAAATAAAAGATTTTTTAATATAAAATATGTCGAGTTCTCCTAAAAAAAATATTACTAGAGAAAAACTGTTATTTTATAATTTATAATAAAATAAATTTTCTTATTTTCAAAAAACGTTCTGCCTACTCGATGTTCAGTCATGTTAAAAAATAATTTTAATGATTACTGTTAACTTAGAAACCGTTCACTTAATTTATTATATTTTGGCAAAGTATATATTTTTCTAATTTTCAACGAATAATTAAATTAAGAAATTTATAAATTTCCCTATTGAAAATTTTAGAGACTTTTTACAGATTTCTTTTTTAATCATGTAAGATTAAGAAAAAAATTAAATATTACAAATTCCTCTCTATGCAAAATGTGAATTGGATTTTATTTTTTACCCGATAAGATGCTTAAGAAAAAATGAAATTTGTCTGTAATTTAGGTAATTTTTTTGGAAATATAAATAAAAGAATTCTTGTTGAATGATCACGGAATGCGTTAAAAATATCCGTTTCATTAATTTACGATCTCAATTCATTGGATTAATCTTTAAAATATGTCTCTCTCAGATATCAATTTAATTTTAATAAATAAAATAAACTACAAACCAGAAAATGTTTTTCTTTAATTAAAAATAATAAATTAAAATAATAAAATAGCTCCATACTCAAATTGTCAAATTGGACCAATCAGAAATAAGGAAAATAATTATTTTATCAAATTTTTCTTACATAATTCTCAGAAAAAATAATTTCAATTTTAAATATTAAAATTTATTTTTATTTTATTGATTAAAAAATTTTCAAAGAACTTTTTTCAAAAAAATTTGACATTTCAATTTATTTTAAAAAATTAATTTAATTAGTTTTAAAATAAACATCAGGATTATTTGTGGAAGAGATATCTGATATATTTTCGATATAAAGATTGATTAATGGTAAAAATTTGCATGGCACTTTAGCACGTTTCGAAAAATTTCACCAATTGCATCAAATTTCTTCATTTAAACGATCAGTAGTTGGGGTGGGTTGTTGATATAAACACTATACTAAAAATAAACCGAACGAAAGAAGTTTGATTGTGTCAAAGTAAACTGATCTATAAAACTGATACAAAATCGTTGCTGAGATAATGCGATCATTAAATTTTCTTTGTAGTAATTATATGGTTTCATTGATAAACAGTTGTGTTGCATTGACTTAATGAAATCAAATATTGATCATCTTCATGCTATAAAAGTTGAGAATTATCTTTCCATATCGATTTCAGTTAATGCTAACTAAATTTCCACTTTAATTTTTTGAAAAAATAAGGACATATCAATCCTTTACCTCCAAATTTACACAAAAATAATTATTTTTAGGAAACATGAAAATAATCAATTAATCTAGGCTCCTAAAAATCGATAATTTTGGTCCTTTGACAATTTCACAGTGTACAGGGAGCATTGATCAAATCTCCTCATTTTGATAGCCAGCTCGAATCATCATTATAAAAGTTATTGTCTTCTATGATTCACGTGGGTTCCAGTCATTCATTGTCTTTATCATCAGATGTTTGAATTAAAAATGGATTCAACTTTTACAGGAAACTTTTAAATTATGTAAGCACTTATAAAAAATACTGGAAAACAATTCCCTTTTTATTATGTCAAATTTACCTTGAACACATTGTGTACTTTTCCTTCGCGGTATGGACATTTACATTTTACCTTACCGGTTTTTACTTTATGTTTCTAAAGATAAATAATCATTTTCGGTATGAAAAAGAAAAATGTACTGAATTTTTTTACTCTGTTAAAAAAATTTAAGTTCAAATTTATATTTCTCCCTAATAATTTTACAGAATAAAAAAATTTTCTTGGATTGTTACTTTAACGATTTCGGTTGAAAATTGATTTGGTATTATTTTCCAAAACATTCTTACCTTGTAAGCCCAAAATATTTACCTAAAAATGTGTCATGGTTATTTTCTCTCTTTGATAATACGAAAAATCGATTCATTTTACACAGGTTTCATCAATATTTTTTACATCTTTTATTATTTCCAGACGTCTCCATTTATTTTTCAATTATTAAAACGTTTATTTTAATATTTTGCAAATTTTATTCAATTCAACACATCTTACGGTCTGTTACAGTTTCCGAGACCTGCTTTAGAAAATATAACAATAATTTCATGCAAGATGAAACCCGTACATCTTCGTCGTGATAATAAATGACATTCGGTTTTTAAAATCCAGACTTTTACATGAGAGATAAAAATAATATATTGAAAAAACATTGAATTATAACATCTGATTGGTAGTTTGGATCAGTTTTATTATCGTCTGTAAATAAAAGCGGTATTAATGTTAGTTACTATTTGATGCCCAATATTATTGGTTTCATTTTGCTTAAAATATTCACGTTATATCTTAAACTCACATTGTCATTAAACAATCTCATTGTTAGATGTATTAAAAATATATTTTATAAAAAAAGTTTTTGTCCCAGTTATTCGATTCAGTGTTTATAATTTGATTTTTTATTTTCAATTTAATCAGATCAAACAATTTAGTGTGTATCAATCGATTTTGCGTTCATTTAAATTTATATCACGAGTCGCGTTAAATTATTAAAATTAAATTTTTAACTATACTCCTTATGTTACGCGAAAATAGATCCTTCGGATATAGACAGTTTAATTTAAGTTTTTTACATTTATCTTGCATCCACACTTACATTTATTATCTTGAAACTTAACAATTGAATTTTTTATATTTGGATTCACTTCTACGCTCATAAAATAATAGTTATTTAAGTAATAATTAATTTTAAGTATTCTTCTGATAATAATAATGATGATGGATCATAATAATTATTATTATAATTAATTAAAAAGTTGATAAATAATTAAAACAATAATCAATCAATTATATCAATCAATAAATAACCTATAAATCATTGGATAATAAATGGAATGATTAAGTATTTTTGAAAAATTGATTTCTTTTAGATATTTATAAACTTTAAATCCAGGAAATTTAATATTGAAAAATATACGATAGAGCAACAGGCAAAAATTATCGAATTTTATTACCAAAACAAGTGTTCCATTATTTTAACATAGAGAATAACATATATTTTAAGATCAGGAAAATATCCACAAAACCAGCAATAAGTGTTTCAAATAATGTTGCCGTTGCAGAAATAGAACTTTCGGGGATAAAAATTTTAGTACATTCTCAAAAAATGTTTGTATAACATTGAGAGTGTTCTGGGAAACTCTCAAATATCTACGGGAAGACGATGTCAACAAATTGAAATTTCAAAAACTTCTTTGCAGCGTATACCAAGAGATTTATTTATGTACTTAAGTACATGTACAAAATCCATGTTTCAAAGCTACCAATAGATTATAAGCAGTGAATAAACTATACAACTTCAATTCAGGATATGGCTAGAAAAGTGTAATATTTTAAAAAAATATTTTCCTGCAGTGACGTATGAATGTTTCGTAAAAGTTGGTACGTTGTCAAGATTAAACGAAGACCATAATCCTGTTTTGAAATATTTGAAAAGACAAGATTAAAACAGAAGCTTGGTGTTTGGATCCTACACTACAAACAGATTTTTCAATCTGTGAATAATGTCATAAAAATCAAAGTAAACGATTTCTGAAATAATTTGACGTAGTCAACGAAAAATGTACCATCTATGTGAATATTGCTCGAAGTGGATCATGGTTCATACCACAAGAAACACTTAAACAGTAGCAAAACACGAGCTTACACAAAGCAAAGCTATTTTGTCTGATTGGTAGGGAATCATTTTTTAAGAATTCCTTTCAAACAGATAAACGATTTATGTTTTCTGTATTGTTTTCAATTAACAAGATTGTGAAGACCAATTTTGATAAACGAGAAAGCCATTGCATTCCAACACAAAAATACCACGTTAAACACACTTATGAAGTCTCAGCAAAAACACAATAAGTTTGGCTGAGAAGTAATGATACATCAACCGTACAACGTATATCTGGGTACCGTCGGACTATCATTTATTTACATCTCTGCAAAACTTTTTGAAAGGAGTAAAGTTCAGTTTTATGCAAGAATTTGAAGAACTCTCAGTACAATTTTTGATAAAATATTCAACTTTCTCTGAGAATCTACCTATAAATGGCAAGCATAACGAAGAAACACTTTCTCTACCAAATATAATTAAGAACGTTTACTCAGAAAACAGCTAAAAATAAAAAACTTTCTTCAAAGAAAATAATATTCATCAGAGAATTCAATAACTTACGCGTCCCATCGAATCTCGTGGCAATAGTGTCCAAAAACGTATTTTGTGGAGATGTTAAGCCACGTCGCTGAGTCATTTGACAAGATTAACAGACAAAATAATCACATAAATCAAAAATGGTGCCCTTCAAGCAACCTAATAACAAAACACGTAAATATCAGTGGAAATAATTAAAAGTAAATTCGAAACAAGAAAACAATACAATTAGTTCAGATATGCATGCGCACACAACAACACAAACGTATGTGTGTAGTAAATATGGCAGCTGACAATTAGTTTGATTAGAAACCATGAGACACGCTAACACGATGTTGGGTTGGATAAACATAATTCATTACAGCCAATCAAAACGGCAACTACAAGTCCGATTTATGACTTTATACCGTCCTTTATCCTCGTTAAAATTGACCTAGTATTAGCCAATCAACGTAAGGTTAATTTTTAGTTATAACCTAGGTGATTTTTTCATTGTGTTTCTGGTTGTTTTTATTATTAATGGATTCCTTGTGGAAACGGTCTTTCAACTTTTGTTGTTTCAAACAATTTAAGAAATTCACATACCAATGTCAGCAGTTTCGAATTGCTATGAACCACTACCATCCTTTAAGAACATTATTCTATCGTTTTATTCACCAAATTCACCTTTCTTATTTTCTCTAAAATATGGTTCTAGATAAGATCTTTTTCTTGACATTATTTGTCTATGAAGACTGTTAGTAATCATTAGGTTTTCAAGCTCAACAAAGAACTTTACAATCTTAAAGAACTCAAGTTTTATAGTAAAGGATGTTCTTGTAATTGTCTTCAATAAATTATGAACTCTCTGTTCTTGTATTCATTCTTGTTTTCAGGAAATATGTCTGGATGAGATATATTTTTGTTTAGATCCAAAGTACGTTTGGGGATATAAATTCACCAGTGTTATCTAAGATTATAATGTACCTCTATATACTTTTTTCTCTTTATAATAATATGCCAAATATAAAAAATCGTTGAAAAAACCAATTGGGTTTATATCTTAAGTTATCTGAGCCTTTGCAGTCTTTATTTATCTTGGTCCGTATGTATTAAACTAATTCTTATAACACTTAAACCTCCACTTTTTTAATATTTCTGGGTTAAAATTAGAGAAAATAAAATGTCTCAGGAGAAAAGTCTCCTAAAAGGATATCTGGAGAATTTATTTGAGTTTGAAGGTAACATAAATTATGTAATAACAGGCAGAAAAATAAAACAGATTTTTCAAAGTCAATTTTAATATCAATTTCATGATTTTTAGAATACGAAAATACAATGAGTCAACCTACAAAACTGTACATTTACATAATGGCGAAAGGCCCCTCATCTTCAAATTTTGTAAATTTTTGTAATTTATTATTATTAGAATTATTCTTAACCTTAATCTAGGATTCGTGCATTTGGCAAACCTAACAATAATAATAAAATTTTCACCAAATTGAATCTTGTTTCCGGCAATAAAATCTTCTCAGTAGTTTTTTTCAACGGTTAGAAAAATAAACCAGTGTTTTTTCCAATAAAAATCAATTAGAAAACAAATTTTACTAATTCCCTTTTTGTGGAAGTCCTTTGAGGACTCCAGTGCCTTTAAACTGAGCAGACAACTACTCAATCGAAGACCAGTATTCTTAATTGGAAATGTCAATTACAATTTTAGGAACCTAATCTTAAATTGGAGCTTTCCTTTTAATTTTGAATTTGACAACTTAAAAACGTCATACCTTGAGATTAATATTTTGATTATCGATTCATTTCTTTAATTGATATTAATTTAAATAATCAATTGTTAAATTCTAGAATTCACGTTGATCCAAGGACATTGACTGTAATCTTATTTTTTATTCAGATCTTATTTAATTGTGATTTATTGATTTATACAGGTTTTCTGGTTAATTTATTTCACAGAGTAATAACTACTGAATTTTCAGTAAAATTTCAAGGACAAAGTTACATTCTAACATAAAAGTAATGTTAAGTTTGCCTAAGATTAGGATGTTAAGAGAAAAGATGATGTTAGTGTCGGACCTTAATTAACTCTTAGGACTTAACTGTTGAAGGTTTCTTATAGGTTGTGTTCGATTTAAATTAAAATAAGTGAGAAAACACTGTTTTTATTTTAATACTTTTATTTGAATAATTGAACTTGATTAATGACAACTCGTGAATATCGGATTTGATTGATATCTTTTTAAGAGTTTAGTAATTATAATTATTATTTAATAAAAACCGCTCTTAGGCTCAGAGGTCCTCAGTAAAGAAGAAAAATGTATTTCTGCGCCCTACTTGACATGTGAGATACGAACAAAAAAATTTAAAAATTAAAGAAAAAGAGATGTAAAAAATAATTTAATCCTCAGGTCCTGGCCTGAGTACTTATTTATTTAATTTAGATAATTCAAACTGTGTCTTGTCTAACAAGAC
>JBBMKC010197288.1:0-14547 GCA_037834085.1 Bipalium vagum | reverse complement strand
TGATTTAAATTTTTAATGACAAAATTAAAATAACATTGTATTTAACGTTCAAATTTATTCCGAAAATATCGCACGCATCCTGTATATAATTTATATATATTAATACTTTAGTTTTATAATCAGAAAATCATACTTTAGAAACAAATATTTTCTCCAATGAAATCTTCAATTCGTGGAAATGCGTACTAAACTTTTGAAGAACTCTTGACATTGAAAAATAGTTCAGTTCAAAATCGCCTAAATTCTTTTCAGATGAAATAAAACAACTTCAAAATCGTTGGAAAAAATGTCTTAAAATAAAGGTGACTATTTTAAACATTTGAGAGACACTGATGGCAATTAAACTGTGTTTTCCATGAATTTCATCAAATAAATGTTTTCATTGGAAAAGACTTTTGCAACAATCCTATATTAGATATATATTAGTTACCTCATTGGAAGTAAAATCCAGTCAAGAAATACTTATTTTACCATAGTAAATTGAAAAAATATTATTCTAAGCCTAATTCTTTTCAATTCAATGCACACAATTCTTTTATTTCTTTGTTTACATTAAATGCTTTCCAAGGTCTTAAGAAATTGAAGTTAACTTGTTATTTCTTAAATTATTATTGTACAAAAAATATTTGTTTTTGTATCTACAAATGAATTTTCATTTCTTGTCCTAAAGTACTGCAATCTGGAATAAAGATTATGTCCACTGTTTGAAACGGTGGTCGAATACTCTTCTTTGAATTTCTGCAAAGTAATAATAGTCTAAACTCAGACATTTATTTAGCCCAATTGAAGAGATTGCACGACGTTATGACAACAAAATATCTTTCTTTAGAGAATCTGGAGGTTTTATTACAAGCAGACAACTCAAGGCCTCATACTTTATAAAAATCAATTCCAACTATTGACAGTCTTGATTAAATTGCCACATGCCCCGTACTTACAAGATATTCCAGCTATTGACTTTTACCTTGAAAACTTGATTTTACAACAACGCCGAAGATTGTGCTCGGAAAATGAAGAATCTCTCTTTTGAGAAACTGACGAAGTTTTTTTTACTCCAGACTTCAGAATAGTATAAAATTTGAATTCTAAAGATAATTCAGTGTTGGGCTCTTGTCTTTTAGACCACGAATTTAATTTTGTTCTTGAATGTTGTCTTGTAAAATAAGAACCATTTTTTTGCAACCTTTAAAGAAAAAGCGTCATTTTTATGAAACATTATAATACTAATAGTTCTGAGGAAATGTATGATTGGTTCGGTCGGATTATTCAGAAATAATACTATACATTGGGTTAGATTTTCCGAAATTTCAGATTGTTTCTAAGATGTTGCTAATTACTTATTTACAAGACTGATATTTGTATTACATAATGGATTTTTTGCCTCAAGGATTGGCTCAGGCTCATAGACTGTTTAGCTACGTAAAACAGGTTCAACAACTGAGAAAAATTGCTGTCTGGATTTGAGTTGAAGACAAAAAATTATAAAGTAATTTGCATCTCGCGTTGAAAAGATTTTTTTAATTTAATTTAGTACCCTATTTCATTATTCTCTCATTTGATTATATATTGGGTACGCTGAGAGATTTGTTAACAATTATCTGATTAATTATTTTGTGCAGCTTTGTTTTTTTCTGGCATCAATAAACATCATTGTCTAATCTTTTTTTTATTTCTATTAGATTCAGTAATGGTAGGGAGACAAACAAAGTTATTGAGGAGTGCAGTAAAAGATTAATTAATATTTTGTTCATTTCATTAACAGAATCATAAGTCTAACTTCGAATATCTCAATAGCTACAGCCTACAAGAGACTTAACAAATGGACTTCAAAATGAGGAGGTATAGATTAATTCATATAAAATTGGCTAATGACTAAATAAATTGTCGTTTTTAGATCTGCCGGTATATCACTGGCAGATCTTTTTGAATCCTTAGAACAATATATATATGCCATTTCAGTATTCAAATAAAATATTTTTACAAAACTATAAAAACTGTGGGATATTTCCTCATCCATGGTTATATATTATTGACTGACATTGTTTTCCTCAAGGGAGCATCTTAGTCAGGATTTTTGGGAACTTTCATAATTATGGAAAAACTGCAAGAGATTTATCTTCAGAAAAAAATTAATAAATATCAAAAAAATCAAACGAGGATAGAGGATAAATTAAAGGATGTAAAGTTTGCTTATATAGAGTTAGGACTACAAATACCAAAAGATTACTTTAGATTGTGCTTTACTTTTCTACATCTCTAAGTCACATTCCAAAGGTGACATTGACAACAATGGTTAGTAGAAAATTACAAGTAGAATTTTATAAATTTAGCTAAATACCACATTTAATGACCATTATATATAATTGAAGATAAATATAAAAGTGGACAACATGCAATTTGCATGCTTCACTTACCTATCCATGGTAAATAACTGGACCAGTTACTTTTTTGTGGTCGACTGTTTACTAAAAATATTTTTCAATTGTAAAGCATGTGCAATGACATTAACTGAAAGAGATCTAGAAAGATCATAAGTCTAACTCAATAATAAATCGATATTGAAATTGTTTTAAAGAACATTTTCCAATATATTGTAATACTCTCCATATATATTTTGTCTATTATTTTAAAAAATAATTTCTGGAAATTTTTCACTTATTATTAGATTGTAAATTTAATAAAATCATCTAAGTATGTCATTTAAATATGAAAGTGTACATAAAAAATTGATTTAAAACTTTTCTGAAGTCATCAATTAAAACAAAGAAAGTTTAATTTCTTGCAATTAAAGGTAATCCTTCCGTTAAGCGGCGTAAATTGATATCAGTTTCGTGAAAGACGTAAAATAAATAAGTCTAAGATATTTTGAATAAAAGATACGCTTAATGTAAGAATATACACCTCAAATCGTATATTAGAGATTAAGGCTACAAATAAAGACGGAAAACGTCGAACCTATGATAAATTCAAATTTTATGTATAGTAAAAGACATTTTTCAGAAGACGTTTGAAAATTAAAAAAATTTTACGCCACTTAACTGAAGGATGACCCCAATAAAATCAAATTAATTCTTAGTAAACTACCGCGACGATTAAGTTATCTTATTTATGAAATTATTTTTTTATTTTAAAAATATTTAATATAAATAAAAACTTATTATTTTTACAACCGAAAGAAACATCTTGCTGAAAAATGTTCGATGAAAGCAAACAATAAAAATTAAATAATCAAAATTAACATTTATTTTTTTATTAAAATATTATAAAAGAATCAATCCAAACCCGATATCGGTATCAATCTTTAAAGACATTTTTTGAAGATCGTGATCAATTTCCTTTTTATCCCATTTCTTAATTGTTTATAATAAAACTTTCTTTTGTTGTACAAAAACAAATACAAGAAAACCGTGTCCATGACAACGCTGTGTGATTGTCGTTGATGTTCTTTTCCAATTTATATTGATTGACAAAAGTAAAAGACAAGGGAAATTAATTATTCGTTGATTATTTGGAAAAAATGAAAGTGGAACACAAAATAGAAGAAAGAGAAAATAATAAGATGGTTTCTCACATTCACTTTTCTGAGTCACATTTCGTGGCAACGGACAGCGAACCTCGTCTGAACCTCCATCGAAACACCCATCGGCTTGATCACAACGCATCTGGGCATTGATACAAACTTCGACATCAGCTCCACACCAAAATCCATACTGAACAATGCAGTACCTTTCTCCTGGTAAAACAAATGTATCAATTTTGTTGTGACAACAAACGACAAATTCCGTCACTTTGATCTTTAGTGAAATTACCATCGAAGCTCATGTAGGTGGACAACTGAATGTCAAGGAATTCCTTATCCAAAGGAGCAGATGTGTCAGTGGTCCAAAATATGAGTAGATTGCTGTTATTAACATTCATGGTGACGGGAAGATGTTGGTTGCAATTGTAGTTGATTGCCATCTTTAGGGAAAAGAATAATCATTAGTTTTCATTGATTCAACAGGTCAAAAGTCAACAGTTGATGCACAAGTCGGTTGAGAAAACAAAGTAAGATTTTTTCAATTATTAATCGTTTTGGTTGGCGCGTTAAAGTCATTGGGGAACATAATCAATTTATGTTTAATAAAAATTTCAATAAAAAGAAAATTTAGTTACACTCGAATAAAATTGTTCAGTATCACATCAAAAAATTTAACAGAGATAATGATTATAAATATTTGGTCGATTATAGATGGATTAATTTTAGTGCAAAATTAACTTTTAGACAATGCTTGTGCAAAAAGTCAGTATAAGATTTTAAAATTCAATATGGTTAAATATACTTAAGGTAACACTGGAAATTTTTGACATAATGAAATACATTAATTACAAATAATATTTTTCAATAGAACATCCATTAACACTAATACAATGTGGAAATCGAGGATAAAAAGAAGTCAACATTATTATACATTTGTGGTGATATTTTAGCTGACTCTTCTTCAATTGCACATATCTGATCTTTTAGCTTCTTTGGTCTTCTTTTAGAACCCTTTCAGATATCTTCAGATATCCCAATGAAGAAAACCATTGTAAAAAGATTTTGTGATCTCGAAGCCCAATGGAATTTTATTTCTTTCCCAGTCTACATTCCGTGTAAAGTAATGTTCAAAAAAGTTCTAACTTCAAACGAGTAATGTGCAGGATCCGCGAACTGTTGAAAAATTAATTTTGATCATTTTCAAAATATTTCAGAAAGATGACTGCTGAATTCAGTTATATTTCAAGGATATTACAATGTTACATCATTTTTAATAATAAAGAAAGAGCAAAATTTTCTTTGCGTGAACAGATAGTCTTTACCGCGATAGTTGCAAAAACTTGTTATAAACACTAAGTTCTCACAAATTATTTTCATTCAGTTTCTGATTCTGAATGATCTGGTGAGTACTGTAAGAGAAACTGATCCAAATAAACGTCAAGCTAAATTCTCAAAGAACTAAACATCAACAGTTGAGCAATAGTTCGACTTCTGAAGTAAAATTGAAATGGATGAAAGAAAATTTGAGGAATTTCAAAAAATAATAAAGTAAACGGCTCAGTGGAATGGTTCATCACAGATTTTGAATGTTTCTACGAAGATTATAGTTCTGGTTAATGCCCAGTTTTTTAAAAACCAACCAGAAAATAAAATATATTTTGAGCATAGGCTTAGTAAACAGAAAAAGACCATGAGAATTCATAATCACACATAATCATATTCACAATGGACCCTACAGAAGTAGAACTAGACTAAGAACCTTCCTTAATCAGGAAATTCACCAACGAACTTTATTTTATCAATAATTTAAAAAATCTCATTCAAGAAACGTTCCTTTAAAATCTAGAGCTGAAAAGATTTTTTGGATTTTTTTGGACCTTAAAAAAACTGTCGGAATAAATAAATTTTTTATAATTAATTTTAATTTAATTAAATTGAATTTTTTACTTTAAAAATTTGTCAAATCAAATACGATTATGGCCAAATTGTATAGTTTTAAATTAATAAAAAAAATTTAAAAATCATAAATTACTAATAAATATTAAAAATAATAAACAATAATAATAATAATAATAATAATAATAATAATAATAATAATAATAATAATAATAATAATAATAATAATAATAAATATTAAAATCATAAATCGATGACCCTAGTGAAAGACTTTTACTTCTTTACAATTTTACACAAATTTATTTAATTTTTTCTTTCTAAAATTTCTTTCAATTTTAAAATGTTCTGATATCTTGTATTTAAGAAATTGTTAAATTTTAAAATGAAAAAGTATATCAATATGTCAAGTAGATATTTTTATAATCAAGGTCTTTAAATTACAGAAAATCATTTTTTATTAAAAAAATATTAATATTTATCCATAAATGTTTTTAATATTTAAAATTATTTTTAATATTTGAAGAAATAGTCTTCCTTGAGAACTCTTCAAAACTTAATATTTGGAGCATAATAAATTTATAAATTAAAAATTTTATTATTATATTTATTTTTAAAAATATTTAACTTTATTTCATTTAAGGTAAAAAAAACCTTGTGACAATTAAATAGACAAAAAATATTAATCGTTTCACCTTTTCGCATTTGTTACTTTTTAATATTTGAAAAAATGTATTTATTTTTTAAATATATTTTTAATTTAAATATCGATAAAATATTTATTTTATAAATTCGTGATTTATTAATTATATTGATTGTAATTCATTAAGATTAATTTATTTTATTGTGTAATTTATAAATAGATTTAATTTAAATATATTTTTGATTCAACAAATTCGAGCCTGGAGAAATTATTATTCAAAACACCAAAATTCAAAATAAAAATTCAATTTTAAATATTATTTTTAAATAAATTTAAAATTATTTGTAATTTACATATTTTTACTTTATTGAAATAATATCAAAGTTAATAATTAGAATGATAATAACCATTAATAATATTAATAATAATAATTTTGATTAAACATTGAAATTTTCATGATTTTGTATTTATCATAAGTTATTTTATGTCACACATAGGATTAAAGTAAAACCTAACATTCATAAAAGATATTGGATTCAGATTTAGTGTATTGGTTAACCAATCACTAAAAAAATACTTTTTTAATTTAATATTGAAATGATAAACTTGTTACTATGTTTTAATTATTATTATTTAATTATCATTATTGTCCTTATATAGTTATTTGTTATAAATAATAGTTAAAAATTAATAGAAATCGATTTAATAATTAATAAGCGAATTAAAATCGGAAATCTATTTTTATTAAAAAAATATTATTTGTATTTTTCTGCTTATTCAAAATTTAATAAATTGTTCCATTTTAATTATTATCAAAAGGAAGAATTACAATAGTATTTAATTTGATAAATTTTCACAAAACAATGATTTTCTCAAGTTATGAATTCTACAATGTAAAAGGAAATGGTCGGATTGTTCCAATATAGAATATCTGTTTTAATGTGAAAATTTCTTTGAGAGAAATTAATTTCAAAAATTAGCAGAAAAAGGAAATTTCTTTGAACGTAACAATATAATGGACAACCACTCATGACATGGAATCTATTCTAACATGACTCGTATAGTATAAATAAACATGAATTCGTTCAGTTCAAATAATCCTTATTTATTATATCACAGAGAACGAAAACTTCGGAAAATCGTATTACATTTCAAATAAATATTAAAACTGCCTTGAAAAAAATTGCAACTTATTCTCAAAACAGACACGATTTAAAATTAATTAGATAATCAATTAAAATGAAATTAAAATCAATTTAAGTAATCATAATTAATAAGATTATATTTGTTTTACAGATTCACAGCCTGATTAAAGGATACTAATGTATTTCTGTAGAATAAGTTTATGTGATTTACTTATATGATCTAAATATTCTATTAATCAGTTCACAAATCATTAATTCCTCATTAAAGTCAGACATCGTTCAATTTTGACACTCGGTAATCTTTCTAGAGTTTTTTTATTTAAACCCGTTTAATTGTATCACCTTAAAGTAGTATAAAATTTAACATGGACAATCTTCAGTTAGTATTGATTTTTAAAATTAAATAACATTTACAATCGCTTCAAATAAACAAAATATTTTACTAAACATGTTATACAATTGTGATTTGAACAAAAATCATAATTAATTAACAAATCGAATTTGAAAGCTGTCAAATGACAAATCTAAAATGAATTGAACATCAAAATATAATGGATTGGCGAAAGAATTTTTTCATATTTAATAAAAACATTGAAATCGAATACTGTTTAATTAAATGTAAATATTTTGTTAAAATTTCAAAAAATGAATCAATTATTAAGAATTGTCATACTAAAAAAACAATTGATTCTAATCTGTATTGTGATCAATTAGGCGATTAAAAAAACTAAAGATTGAACGTGTTATTGAAGTATTAAAACATCCAAAGCGAATTTGTCACAGTAGTATTATTATTTGTTTAGATCTCTGTAGAACTCTCAATTGGTTGATGTTCACTTCTGTACAGGAACATGAAGGATATTTGGTACAATTTTTCTCAAAAGATCTCAATCAATTTCTCTGTGATGGAATAATATTTCTCTATGAAATGGCAAAAAAATTTAAAATAACCGTATGTTATTACATTTCAATGTTTTGATAAAAATACGAAGATCATTTTCTTCCACCGAGCATAACATTTTGGAAATTAGTAGTAGAAAATTAAATTAATATAAACAATTGATTCGATATTAACTTAAATATTGATTAATAATAATTTAATTTAAGCTTTCGAAAAATAATTATTATTATATAACTTTCCCAGGCATTCTCCCTTTTAGATGATCAATGTTATGATGAAATCTAAGAAAAACCGACAATTAGAATGAATGCTTATGATTTTCATTCAAGATTGTAAAAATGTAAGATTTTTTTATTTCTTCAATAGAAATTTTTTGTTGTATCAAAAATGTTTTTCCTTCAAGAATTTTCGATTCTTCCGGAAACTGAAAATCACAACATTATATTTTAAATTATAATTCAACCAGTTTTTAAGTATAACACAACTTCTTAAATCTCCCATTCTTCTTTAAATATTAAAAGGTAAAGCGAAATAATAACTATTATTAAAAACATAAATAAATTAGTACAAACTGATTTGTTTTCACCTATCAACTCATGTATTTCGGTAGTCGGTTCATAAATGTGATCGTCCTTGAGAAGATGCATTGTTAATGTGCTGGAACAACTCAGTTTCATGGTCATCCGGAAACGTAGTTTCCAAAAATTAACAGTGCCTCTATCATAAGACAATGATATCTGCCTACCCAGCGGCTTAATGATGACGCTGCACACAAATTTGATAGAATGTTTACTGTACAGATCAGTGAGGCTATGAACACCGTTGAAATTGAGTGAGATTTGTTTTGTCATGGTCAGTAACCTTATGTTTCGGTTTTCTTGGCAAAATTTTAGAGACCTTGGCAAGATAATATCTGACAAATATTACTTTAATATAATATTTTGAAATATTTTTTATTTTCTTTGCTCACTTACAGCTTTCTATAGAGAAACAATTTTCCCATAGAAATGATATCATAAAGATAACAAAAATTTCTCTCATTTTTCTTCATGAAACAAAACCAAAATCACAGCTGAATGTCATGAAACCATAAAATATATCTGAAATTCGAATTAGCTTTTAGCAAAAATTTTCAACCTTAAACTGATAATTTGAAAATTTTAAATTGTCATCCTAAAATAAATAGTTTACCAAATAAAAAGTAGTCGGTTTAAACAAACAAATTTTAAGTTCAAATTAGTAATATAATATTAATTTTAAATTCAATTTTTTTCAAGTTTGTAAATTTGACATTGAAGGTTTAGTAAAAAAAAGTACTCTAAAAAGATGTTTGAAGATAAAAAATAACCTAGAGTAAGGAAATTAATGTTTTGCTCATTTATTTCATACATTCACACTAAAACGATAACATTTATTTTGATTATAGCACACATGTTTTTCATGGACTATAATGAAACTGAACACACAGTGGTTGACAATTATTCGGATAAATCAATGAATGTCAGTGTTAATTTTAATTACATAAAATTTTTAAATTATTTTACCATGATCATTAGAATGGATAGTATTTTAGCTGTATTGGGAGTAATAATTTATCTACTTGGTGCAGTTTTAATAGGTGTTTTTCAATATTGTCGGAAAATGAAGAAATCCAAAAAAATAAAGACTGTTCAAAATACGGAAGCATTGATTCCTTTACATAATATTGAAAAAGCCTGAAAAAAAAATATTTCCAATTGCTTTTTATGTGGTATCAGTGGATTTTCTGTGCATTGCTAAAGATACAATCTTTATTCATTGACCGCTCCAGTTTCTTCGGACTTATATTTAAATGTAAGCAAAAATAAAATTGTATTGAATTTTAGTCTTCAAGTTTACCACTTAAAAGATGTTTTTGTGTAATAAAAATAATATTTAAAAACAGAAATTGTATATTTTCTGAATGACTTAATATTTTAGGACATTTTAGTGATAATGTAAATGAATACATTCGATTCTTTAAAATGTATATGTACAAAATATTAATTATTTAATAAATTATTGAGAAATATTAATAATTATTAAGTAATATATAATTTAGTTAATATCATAAGAATTTTGATATGGTTACTTATATATTTATAGTTATGCTTATTTATTTTTATTTTTATTTTTATAACTAAAAATATTTGGTTGAATTTATAAATATTATTTCAATAAATGTCTATTCATAAAGAAATGTTTCTCAAGAAAAAATTCAAAAGAGAACAAAAGGAATTTGTGAAATATTTTTATATATCACACTGTTGTGATATTTTGCCAAACCTTTTAGGCTCATTTTTTGATATTAAATACATTGTAAGTAAAAAAAATATTTAAAAGAACAAATATTTTCATGTGGCCATAATAATAGGGGAAATTGATTTGATATTAAATAACGATCAGATTCCAGGAAATAACAATAATTTTATATTTGTAATGTTGTTGTAGAAATAAATGAATTATTAAGACATAATTAATATTCAGACCCAGATTTATTTGTCTTTCATTTAAAATAATTATGAAATTTTTGATTTTTTCTGTTTTCGTAAAATCATGCATGTTGTCAATCAAAAACCCTTATCCATAAATAATATAATGATATTAATAAGAAAGGTCTTAGGGGTAAAAAATTTGATATGAAATACAATATATACTTATCTGTGAATTGATAAGTTGAAAGTGAAGTTATGGATAATAGGTTTATACAAGTTAATATTTATTGATTGCTAATCGGCAAATAAGTATTTTAAACTGTACATAAACAATCCTTAAGAAAAAATCGTGCACTACGTAATACCATTTTTAATATTTAAATTATTAATAGAAAATGCAATCTAACTCTTGGTATTGCTCTTATCACATAAATACTTTAACAAACTCAAGTCAGACAATAACTGTTATTTATTGCACAAAACTTGATCACAATGTTAGACATCTCAATAGAATCTCTTCGGTTCTACGACCAACGCAAGATAACATCGTAACAAAAAATAATCACCAATGGGTAAATTTCTTCTTTAACTTCTCTCACTAAATTTATTCCTTCTTTTCAAATTTTATCTCTCAGTTTATTAATTAACTGTTTAATTAATATTTTCACTCTCAAACCATTTAAAATTTTGAATTTTAAAATTTGATAATATTTGGATTTGTTAAAAAGAGTTCTGAAATAATTTCATTATGTTCACTTTATGACAGCAATTTTAAAGTTAATTTTAACTTTTATATAGCATTATTTTTATCATCAAGAAACAAATGAAACAGTTAAATTAAAATATTATGACTAAGTAAATATTTTCAATAATATTGCACTTAAAACTGCAAACTGAGACAAGAAGTATTGAGTACCAAGTACTTCAATTTTGATAATAAATTCTTTTTATTCTTTGTAATTAGAGACAAAAAAATGGAAATTTTGTCAACAAAACACATTTATTACTTGAAATATCATATTCATAAAAATTGAAAATAAATCATTAATAATGAAACCTAATACTATTATTATTAAAATAAATACAATAAAATCGTGCAATATATTTATTTATCTAAAATTTAGATTAAATAACTGAATATACTATTGTTCCAAAATTTAGAAAATATTAAAAGTCCGTTGAGATGAGTCCAGTTAGAAATGAAAATAAATAAAAATTTTCAATCAATAATTATAATTCAACAATATTTGAAATTCAGTTCAAAAGGCAGAAAAAATTGATTATCTTAGCAAAAACTATTTTTTGTATATATTTTTGTATAATGAATATAAATCAAAATTTTCTTGACTTTTCTATTAAAATATTTTTATTTATACATCTTAAATTATAAATAATTTTTAATATTATGTTGATTCATTATATCCTATAAAACCAATAAAGTTTGAAAAAGATTACAATAGTGAAACTTATTTGAATTATGTAAATGCTTATAAATATTTAAGAACAATCCACAATTAAGTTTATTAGAATTTCAAAACTTATATTCTATACTTTTTTTTGATTTAACGGATCAATCAGAAAATTTATGTATCAATGGAGCAACAATTACTTTGCTTATTGAAAAAGATAATGATTTTAAAAGAATTATGAATTGTCTTTTATTACATGAGAAATTTATGGAAATAAAAATCGAAGGTGGAAAGATGATTAATTTTGAAGTTAAAGTAAGAAAGGAGTGAAATTTCTTAAAAAACCTTTTATGTATTTTTATAAATTTTTAATATTATTAAATAATTTATTAATTATCAAATTTTTATAACATTTTTTATTGCCCTTTCTCTGTTATATTTTTTTCTTTTTTATAATTTTTAAATATTTTTTAATTTTATAAATTTTATATTTTTCTATTTTTATAATTTTATAAATTTTTTTAGTATAGGTATAAAAGACTTATTTTTTTAATTTTTAAAGTTGATAGTTGAGTTACAATTTGTAACCCACCTCTCATATCTTCAAATCAAATATTTTTTAGTATAGATATACAACAATTATTTTTTTAATTTGTCAGGTTGTTAGGTGGGTTACATTTTTATTTTTTTATTAAAAAATGATAGAAAATTATTTTTTGTAAATATTGTATATATTGTAAATATATTTCAAAAAATAATAAATGGAATCATGAAAAAACTAAAATACATATTGAAAATATAAGTGTAAGTAAGGAAGTAAGTAATCTAAGTGATGTGAAAATAGCAGAAGATGGTAAATTAAGTATTGCAATAAATGATTCTTTAATAAATAATTCGATTAAAAATAAATTAAACAATAAAGTAAAAGAAGGAAAAATCATGGTAAAAATCTTAATAAGGATAAAGTTGAAAAAATTATTCAATTAAATAATATAATTAAAATTTAGAAGAAACTAAAATTAATATTCATGAAGAAAATTATGAAAAAATAAAATCATAAAAATTATAAATACAAAATTTAAAAAATATTATAAAAGAAAATGAAGAAAAACTTGTATAAGTTAAATAATATACAAAATAATTTAGAAATTAATTTAAACCAAAAAGATAAAATAATAGATAAATTCATAATTCCAAAGTAATTACGCGTAGATTTTTCATTAGAAATGACACCATTTTTTAAATATTCTTCTGCAGTAATATTAAATATTTTTATTGGGTGCCCAACTGGATATTCATCATATTTATTTACAGTTGGATATAGTGAATCAAAATTTACATATTTAACTTTAGAGTGAGTGTTTCTCAAACAACGTGTTCCAATATAATTTTATAGATTCAGTTCTTCCTCCAAAAAATGCTTCCTTTGGTTTTAATTTAGATAATGTTGGGTCGAGTTTAAAATTTTTAAATGCAGAATTGTCTAAAAGTTTTTCGTATTCACATTCCCATAATTCTAAAAATTGTAAATTTAAATTATAATCTTTATAATAGTTTATAATTTTATTTTGTAAAGTTCTATTATATAATTCTTCCATTTTTTATTTTCTTTTTTACATATTTCTTTTTTATCATAACATTTTGGACAGCCATGAAAATAACAACCATTAAATGAATTTTAGTTTCTTTATCATAATAATAACCATCAGCTTTATAATGTTTATTATTAACATTAATTATTTTTTCTCCTCCTCTTTTTGCATATTGAATATTTTGATTAAATTTTTTATTTATAAATTCTAGCCACTGAATACATTTATGAAAATATACATCTTCAAAATCATTTAATCTTGGATTTCCAATTTCTTTATCATTTATCATAGACAAAAATATTTGTGTACAAACTTGAGCTATTGTTATATATTGAAAAGGATCCATATTTATTTTTTTATCAGCAACTTTGTTATTAAGACATTCGATTGCTTTTAAAATATTTGGTACCTTTGGCAAAGCTACGCTTATATTTAAAAATATATCTCTATAAATTGAACAACCTTTTACTAAAATCATAACATCAGTTAAACAGTAATAAAAAATTTGAATTGGAAAATTAAATAATTCATTATTTTTTATTTTTTCATCATGCCATTGTTTTAATTTTTTTTCCTTTTGAATTTTCACTCATATAATTATACCCATAATATTCTAAATTTGAATAAACACCATTTTGATTTTCTGTTGTATTGAAATAATGTGGAAAATATCCTTTTGAACCCTTGAAACCAACTGTATTAGGAAAATCTTTTAATGGGCATAAAATAAAATTTATAGAATCAATAAATCTTATATTAAAATGTTTAATTTTCATAAAAGTAATTTTACTACCAGAACTCAAATTTTCAACTGGCAACTTTTTTTAATTAACCAACCTATTAATAATATTGCATGATTATCATAACCTTTTACAAAATGAGCTATAAAAGTACAATGCCGTCTATATGTTTGAAGCCACCCCTGTAATTTACATAAAATGATGGAAATATATAATTATAATTACTTTAATTTAGTTTATATTTAAATATA
>JBBMKC010197277.1:0-14549 GCA_037834085.1 Bipalium vagum | reverse complement strand
ACTTATTTCACGTCTGGCGCCCTTTTCCATTTTTATTATTTGGTAATTAATATATTAAAACAAAAAACTCTTCATTACATTAAAAATAAATTTAAATTAAATAGATTAAAACAGTTAAATAAAACATTCTCTTTATTTTTGGTAATAAATTCTACATGGCTAACACTTTTGAGCATGAGTATAATAATAATAATAATAATAATAATTCTGAGAAGAAATCATTCTCCAAGCGATATATTTCAATTTCTCGTTCAACAAATTATTTCTCCGTGTAATCATAAATCATCTCTGATTTTCGGAAATCATCAGATTTGAATAATTAATTTTTATTTTATAAAATATTTAATAAATTATAATTTATTACAAATATATAAATATAAATATAAATATTAAATTTCATAATTCTGATGATTTATCCCTCTTCGTTCAGTTTTCCTGTTTACAATGTCTTATACTACTGATAAGAAATAGGAAAAGTTCTCTCAGGAAAAGAAAATTTTTTCACATCATCGATTATTTTTCACTTTATTCGTACATTTCACTGTGTTCTTCGGGATCATACGTGGAGAATGTTACAGGCTCTTTCGAGATCAGTCTTTAGTCAACGGAAGTACAATAATATAAAGCAAAATAACACAAAATGATATAAATTTAATAAAATAAACTTATATTATTATTTAATATATTATAATATATTATATTATATTATTTTATATTATATATATATATATATATAATTTTTTAAAAAACTAATAATAATAATAATAATAATAATAATAATAACAAAAATCGTAATCATATTAGTAATAATAATCAAAAATATGATTTTAATTTGCCTCTGCCTAATAAAAATATAATAAACGGACATTAACATGGAATAATAGAGCAATGCGTGACGGAGCGATATCAAGGCATTCAATCAACCGTTTTAATTCAGCATTGTCCCTTTGAAAAACAATGGCTATCATATTGGTCATTGGAGATATTAAATTAGTCCCTCAGCACAAACATTAATCAATTAATCAATTAATAAAATTCCACGGTATCCTCTCATAAACCTTTGAGTCATTCTGATACACTTTACTCCACCTTTTCTCGTTAATAACCCACCAGACAGGCCTGGGACATCACCGTTCCTAAACCTTCGATCCAGCTGCAGTGTGTGTTCGCGTGAACAGACTTTGACTGCTTTCCTTGATGGGTATTGTCATTTAGTTTCATGAGGGTTAATGTCTTTCCAGTCAATCGACAGAGATCACGGAAAGGGTTCTTTGAATTGTCCCGTTTTCCTGACAAAATATTACATCCCCCTCTTGAAACCAACTAATAAAAAGTAAAAATATTTTCTTCAGTGTTTTCCCAAAAGAGCTGACGTGAACTGTGCGGGTTGTTCCCATGCTTGAGATAATCTTCACTTGATAATTTTTAATTATTCTTTCACGATATATTAATAATATATTTGCTCTGGTCCACACATCATTACTGTAACCTGCCCCCACTTTACGATGTCGATTGGGGTAATTAAACCATTCGACAATTTATTATTGAAATAAATCGCTCGCTTAATCCACGGTTCACAGTGCGGTCAGCAGTCACTCTCATATTATCAGCTGAACGAGATCGGGGTGATCGTGGCCAGTGGAGACGAGATTAATATGAAAATAATGATGCTAATATTATTATTTTATATTATTAGTTTCGTTATTACTATTATTTAATAATAATAATAATTATTATTATTATTATTAGTAGTAGTAGTAGTATTAATTCCCAATTTTATGATCTCAATTTGTTTTAGATGCATTTTATTATTTCTTCATACTAATATTATTTTCGGGTGCATTGATTCTGGTCTAAAATTAAAATAATCAATAACGGTATTTAAATTTCTAATAAAATCAAAATAATAATTGATTTTTAATATCCCAATATTTAATAAGTTTATATAGGCATAGAAATGATCTTTGTTTAAATAAACACTTTCAGGATGCGCAATAAATGATTAAGTCAAATTTAAATTTCAAACATGTACTAAAGTTTTTGTTTAATTTACGTTAAATCAATTGTGGAAGCGCAACTCAAATGCCGATGAGACTCCATCGTTGTAAAATTGCCAATTTTGGTTTACAAGATTAAAATCAGGCGACTTCGATTTGAATGATAAGGTCATCCAAAAAAGTTTGAAGAAAGTGAGTTGCAAGATTTGTTCAATGAAAACCTCACATCAAACAGACAAACAGTTGACTATGACACTAAGCAAACATATTCAACAATTTCCAAACGGATACATAGGCTAGGGAAAACTCAAAAAATTATAAAAAAAAAGGATCTATCATAAAACAAGTGAAAGTAATATCTGTTATATTTGAGTAATCAATATAGTTATTTTGTTTAAATAAGCTAATTTATTAATAAAATAGATTAATCAATTTTGAATTATTTAATATTGGTAATGTTTTAAGAATATGACAAATTGAGATCAGTGTTGAAATCACTTTGCGCTGAAAGAAAGTCAAAAGAAATAATTGACTTGTTTACTAGACAGAGAAAAAAGAGCTTGTTGTGGCGCATTGTTACGGGCGATGAAAAGTCATGAATGGATTCAGCACAAAATTCAATAGTTATAATAAGAAAGTGATGCTTTTTATTTGGTAGGCTATGGAAAATGTTGTGAACGATGACATTTTGAACTTAAAGGAAGCAAATATGGAGATCGATATCGTAATCAACTTAAAAGATCGAATAATGAATTGATTAAAAAAGACGTACGATAGTCAGCAATCGGTACAAAAGAATTCTTTTGCAGGGCAATTAGATACCACGTCTTTCTTCAATATTGTTAGACATACAATGCGAAATTTGGTGCTCACCTAACGTACTTTCCAAACATAACCACAAAAGATTTTCAATTAATCAGGTCAATGGCACATTCTCTTAAAAATACACAATTCAATTCGAACGAATTTTTTTAAAATATGGTTTTCAATTGGGTTCATTTGAAAGAGAAATCCTTTTATCGTGGCGGAATATCCATGTTACCAGACTTATAGGAGAAAGTCATTTTCAACGATGGAAAATAATTTGATTGATTTTAATGTGCCTATTTATCATGAAATCATTATTGAATGTTTAAAAAGTCTGAAATCAATACAGACTCCTAACAATATTATCTTTTATTTATATTTAATATTAATTCTTTTTAATGTTTTCAGTGCAAAAGAAAACACGTTTATAATTCAACAATTTGATCGATTTCATTACATGGACCCATAATTCATCGTTACATCAATTTAATGGGCACATTTCGTATAGAAATGATAAAGACAAGACCAAACAAAGGTTTTGAAAAGTTTTCTATGAAACAATGGTAATACAAATTTAACTTACAGTCGCATTTTATTCCTTGGTGAAACAAGCCATAGAGCAGAGAGCCACAGTGATCACAGAATGTTGGAGTAGTATAAGTGTGAGATCTGAATTTGTGGTTGTTTTGGTACTGTAAATAAAACACACATCAAATTTTTAAAAATAATAAATTTCATTATGTTACATGTAACATTTTCATCTTTGTGAAGGTGACTATCGTAAAATTAACACTGAAAGAATAAAATAATATTGTTAAGTTTCGCTTAAAGTGGGATGTAAGATGTGTTTGGGCAACTTAACTTAGACTAACTGAATAATACTGATTTATATACGCGTAACGTCAGAAGTAAGGTGTTGTAAATAAAAATGTTAATATTTAAAGTGACAGTGATAATGTAAAAGTTAACTAAACATCAAATCGATTATTAAATACTAAATCGAATAATCTAATCGAATTATTAATTAAGATAACAATTATTTTATTTATAAAATATATTTTTAATAAATCTGACAATAAAATTTTTAATTACCATTTAAATTTAAGATAGAACCCGGAGAAGAAGATTAACTTTAGATAGGATAGAACATTCTTCTGTAACTATTCTCAAGGACCTCAGATAATATTCGGTTTTCCGTCTTACTTGAAGGTAAGAACACTTAAAAATAAAATACTAAGAAAAGGAAAAAATATCAATTATTTAATTCTAGTGTTAATAACTTATAAGCCGTAATCGAATTATACTTTTTAATTTCTGTTCTGAATTATTACATATTATAGCTGTCATTTGATGATCAGTTCACCTTTGATCGGTAGTGAAACCAAATTATTATGATGAATTATTTATTAACGAATTATTATTTTTATGACTTTATGTGTTTTCATACTGAATTGCTTCAGGATTTCTATTATTTTTCTTATTTTCTAAATTTAGTAAATAAATGTTACTATTTTTAGAGTTAACTTTTAAAAATTTCACAAAAATCTATATTTAAAAAAGCTTATTAAAATTTTTAAGGGAAATAATTATCTTTAGTAACTTTATGTTTCATATTAATTTTTTCCACATTTTTTCAAAAATTAATCATCGAATAATAATTTTTTTTTAATTAATTTAAATAATAATTTTTACATTTTATATATATTTATTTATCTTACTATTTAATATTTTTTTCGATAATTATCTTAAGAAAGAAAGATAGAAGGAATCTAGATCATTGTGGATTTTAAATATTACAATAAAAAGGATATATAAAACCACACTAATTAAAAAATTTTTTATCAAGAAATTACTGTATAATATTTCTGTCAAGAAATCAATTTTTAGATTTAATGGAATTGGTTAGTTTGCTGGTTATACATTGTCGTCCAGATAAATCCAGAAAATAATAATCTTAATAAAAAAACCCCCGCTTTGTTACTATAAAAATTAGCACACAACTTAATGTGATTCCCATGAGAGATCACAACAGCATTGAGTTGAGCTTGTCATGCTGGTTTTAAATTAGGTAAACAATGATAGTGGCAAAATTCTGTAAATCCATTCTAGTGTTTTCCTAGCTTTATAAGTATGAGAAAAGTCTTATTGGAGGGTGTACACTTTCTCCCAACGGCTATTCCCTCCATCCAAAGTCTTAAAATCTTGTCTAACAAGCAGATATAACTGACAGCATCTAATTGGAGACCACCTTGAAAAAGGTAAATGGCATTATCTGACCTTTACTACTTTTAATCATTTTGTTTATGACATCTTTGGCATTGAATATACAAAACTATCTGTGTTCTTTTTTTTATATAAACGTTTATCAACTCAAAAGCTTGGGTCTTCTGTTTCAGAGCGAATTCATTTCAACACTGATGTCCTATGGTCATATTCTTCAAACATTACTAATAATAAATAAATCAAAATTGATTAACCTATTTTATTGATAAATTAGCTTATTTAAAATAACTATTGATTTCTCAAATAATCGTCTGTAATAATACAACTGTAAAAATGATCCGGCTTTATCTCGACGATCCTATAATTTAAAAAAATAATTATTATTATAATGATAATAATAATAAATAATAATTTAATATTTAACAATATTAAATATATTTTTTATACTTTTTTGTATTTAACCAAATTATTATAAATATCGCCTTTATATTATACATTTTATTCAACCAGTCAATTTAAAATAAAAATTATTATTATTTGTAAATGTACATAAAATAATAATAACGATAATATAAATTGAGATTCATAATATTTATAACGACATTTATGTATACCAATTATGTATTATAATTGTAAAGAGTAAATAAATTTTCAATTCTGACAAAGACCTACAGAAGAGGAAAGCGTTATTAACATATTTTAATGTCAGATGGTGGTATCAATTCATAAAGTATTATTTATTTTAGTTATTCATTTGTTTATACAATGTTATTTGACGCTTATACTTAAATAGTGATGTGAATAGTTTATTTTTATCTTTATATATTAATTATTAACCTCTGCGCTTTATGTGGTCTTCGTTACATTCTTGTCATTTGAGTAATTAATTATGATTATAAATAATATTTTTTATGACTTTAAAAAATTTGTGTCCTTTAATTATTTTTAATATTAATAATAGTTTGACAAATCAGTGATATCGTTTTTCTTTAATAATTCATATTCAATCAATTAATAAAGATTGTTTAAATATATCAAAACTATTTATTTTTTGGCGATTTTATAAAATGAGTTTAATGAAATAAACATTTTTGACTAATTTCATGAACATGCATTAAATCTGTAGAATTGACTTACAAAGAGCCAAATGAAGGACATGTAAGCCTCATTTGTCTTTGTATATTATATATTTTTCTTGTAAAAAAGAGATTGGCAATCTTCAGCTCAGGATTATTATTCAGCTGTCGGAAGAGGGTGAAAGAAAAGTGTCATTATTAATATAGAGCGTCATTTCATTTAGTGTTACATAATCCAAATAAATAGAATGTTGACGACACTAATTTGTACTCTGTCATCATAATGCAATTTGGTTCCAGAGTATAATTAATTGATCACACAAGACTCCTGATATTTCTTTAATCAAGATTGAGTGATACATATACAAAGGTGTATTCCTTAAAATAATAAAATCGTAACATCCTCCCTGTGTTAATTCTTGTTAATATCGAAGCATATTGAAAAAAATTTTATGAACATGATCAAGGGAAGGATATTACGCTAATAAAGGTCGATATTTTTTGTATAGATTATAGGCACTTTCAAAAGATGGAAATATAGAGTTTGATGAACATTGTGAAGAGTCATTAACAAGATCAATAAAATCAAAAGAACGTTTGATTTTAAGTCACTAGAGAGGCTTACAAAGATCCGTAAATAATGTAACGAAATAGAAGTTCTGTATTTGAATATCGAATGAATTACCATAACATAATAGTACGGCCAAACAAATATTTCACAATTGGTGTTCAAAAACAAGTGAACAATTTTAAGAAAGGGATTACATAAAGTAGATGAGAATCAGTTTTTTGTCAAAATACAGCAGAGGCCGCCTATTGTAATTGATTTGGGACCTGTTGAAATGGTGACATATGAATTTACTAATTTTAATACTCAACTGATATGCCAGTCTCAAGCCATGTTACAACAAAAGGAGTAATAACAAATTGTGTGTGCTTTCTTGCTTCCCTTAATCAATCATTCACAATTCCTCAAATTCATAGAGTATATTAAAGTCTTCAGATCGATGCTACACACCTAACCTTATGATTTAAAGTGTTTGTCTCATTTCAGAACCATAACGAGGTTTAACAGGTTCATAAACATAAAACTTGGGTTGCTCAGGATTTATTGTCTATTAAAGCATCCGAAGTAATGGACTGACATTCTAATGGTCCAGATGTTAATCCCAAAGAAAATCTGTGATCAATAGTCAAGCGTCGCATAGAGATAAGAAAACTAACAAGTAATGGTGAATTAATAGAGTACTCAAATGAAGAATGGAATAAGAGTGATATGGATATCTTAAATAATTTAGTAAACTCGGCGGCGACAAGATTTTTAGCGCTTATTGATTCCAAGGGGAAAGAGTCAGTAATTAAATATAATACCCTCGTACCTTTGAGTGTAAAATATCTTGTACATATTTAGTTTTTTTGAATTTGTCAATAAAAAGTAGACATACCGATGGCAAAGACTGGCACTCTACTGTATATTGATACAGAGGTGATAATTAGAATTGCAATTCCCTAAGATATTTTACCAATAACTTTGCCCAATCACAATCAACGCTCTAACTAGGTGCATAAATTTGAGAATCATGTAATAATTTTAGGTAAATCTCATATGAAAACCTTTTAATAGTCCCTCTAATGAGTTTCAATTTTTTGAACGTACTTTGTTTAATTATTTTACACCAATGACGAGAAAACAAATATTTTTATCCATTAATAAAATAGTTGGAATCATACAAAGATTCTTCATACCAAAGAGTCGTCGGATTTTAATATTGAAGAAACTATCAACTCGAACGTCATGGAAATAGATGAGAAAATTTTCTTAGCACCATATATGGAGCCAATAAATATCTTAATATTGAAACAGAAATGAAATCTATGCTTTCCCGAATGTTGAAAACTCATTGGAAATGGTCGATGACAAAGAAGACTGTGATCCAGATAATGTATTGCTAAAAAAGACATTGAAAGTGAAACAAATTTAAAGCTGGCAAAAGTTGTGTTGGGTGCTCTTAAAACATTTGATACACATCAGTAATTGCAATGATTGGATCATTAATTGTTTGGAGACTGTTGAGGAAAGACTCAGGAATAATAAAATAAAAAGCATGAAACAAACCATACTAAATGATTGGTTAAAAGCTGTCGAAAAATGATGATTTATTTCTAATAAATTTGGGTATCGGCTTGTATTATGTAATCGCGTGTTAAATAATTACGTCATTTTCACTTATAATTAGTTACATCCTTCTATTTAATTGCATAAGAACGAATTTGGCAACTAAACAGAGGACTGACTGTATCTTGGTAACCTTATAGCTTTAAAACCTAGGTTACATCATCATCTTTTAAGTAAAAATCATATCCAAAAATGTAATGACTTTAAGTACAAAGTGTCAATATAAAACTGGTCCTTCTTTAGATTTGGGACCAGCTGATACCCGTTATATCGTTGAATCGATCAAATGAACACAAGTTTCTTGGAACTCATTTCTGTGATTCCAATATTTCATTACAGCAAACGCAATATCATTTTTATTTCCACAGTCGACACTGTTAATTCACTGTGTCAGGATAGACCACAAGTTTTCGATTGATGAAAGATCTAGAGAGTTGCTACTTTAATACTGTTATTTTTTGTTTCGGAAGAATTCTTGGCAACCTTTGGTAGTGTAACAGAGAGCTAGATTTTGTTGGGATATATACGGTTCATCTTTAAATCACCCAGGAGCCTGTTGTAGCAAATTAGATTGATCAGTTTTCATCATCCTTCCACCACATGAAATCTGCTAGTTACTTTAACAGACATACAGTCGCAAATCATCACTTCAATTGTATACTTAAACCGAAGACCAATTTGTTTCTTCTCAATAGAATCATTTTTGGTCGCCATGCAAATTGGAAGGAGTCCGGTTGAACGTCAATTGATGTCTCATCACTAAAAATCACACTTAAACAGTGGTCTATTGTCGAACACTTGTGCTCCAAAGCTGAGCTTTATGATTTTTCTCAGTCAATACCTGACACTTTATTGAACTTCTTGTATTACGATCATTTTCAAGAAGTTCTTTGCCCAAGTTTGATGAATCAATATGGATGGTGTACTTATTTTGAATTTCTAATTCGTGAACATGTAAGGAAAAGCTTGGATTAGCCTTTGACAATCGCAATAGGACTCGGTCATCATTTCCATTTTTTATTCTTGGCCTTGCACAATTACTGCTCGAAGTCTTATATGATCCAGTTTCCCATTGGCATTTTATCATCCAAATAACTGTTGAAAAATACATATTCAGATCTGATGCGACATGAGGAAAAGATTTGTTTGCATGCTTAGACAAAACCATAATGCAGTTTTAATGCACAACATTGTGCAGACTGGGTTGGTACATGATGCTTTGACAAATTTCAACCTTTTTATCATACCCATGACAAAGCTTTCATTTGTCATGATAAAAGTTGGATCGATGGGTACCCCATAATGGCTGCCACATGAAATCTCATGTAAAATAAAATCATCCCAAAAATATTTATGATAAAAGTTAAATGAAAAAACAAAGTAAATAAGATTAAAGTTTTCTTCAAACCTTCTTCCGCTACCAAACTTAATGTTGCCATTGTTTGTTAAGAGCCCTAATCTGAAATCTTTCTTTTCATGGAAACTCTTACCGATATTCATTTAACAATTCTTTTTCACATCTCATTGCCTTGGTTGATGCTTTGTGCTCATTTCAATACGATTCAGTTGACTGAACACCTGTTATTGGATTAGCAAATGAAACAGAATGAGTTACTGTTTTATACTCAAGTCCCAGTGAATCAGAATTTTGGTATGTTTTCCATTGGTCAATATGAATAATACTTCCTGGTCGCATAACGTATTTTATTATTGAATGAAATGTATTTGCATTTCGATTTGTTACGATTTTCATAACTTCTATTTAAGATGTTTAAAAAATATCCAAATTGGATCCTGATAAACTCTTGATCGATGAAAATTTATTATATCAGAAAAAAAAATCATTTGCTTCGACGACAGTATTAGGACCACCTAAGCTTGTTTTTTAGGGATTTTTGAAATATTTGTTGCACACTTCGTCCAAAAAGAGAATATAATACAAGTCTTTTAATTTATCGAAGTCTGATCTGTTGATGTTTTAATCGGCATGTCTTCAACCCAGACAACCATAGCTGTGAATAGAAAAGGTTTTGCAGTCTTTGGCTTATCACCTCCAAACATACTCATCGATTGATTAATTTAATTTTGACCAATAAAATTAGTATTTATATAAGTTGCGAATGTCTTCTCGATTAATTATTTGTATTCCTTGAAAATATCTTATTGTTTTTAATGGTTCGAAACGAAGATATGGTAAAACTTCGTCCTGGATACTATAATAATAATAATAATAATAATAATAATAATAATAATAATAATAATAATACTTGAAATCATTTTAATTAATGAATTGAAATAAAGCATTACTTTATTACCTTTATGTACAGCATCATAAAGTGGAGTGTTATATAGATTTTTATGCCAATCAATGTGTCTTAATATTAGGTAAACAAATATCACTTTTAGTACTTTTAATTTTACTACATCTTCAAAAGAAAAAAGTAACTGAGGCTTAGCGTACAATTGTAGAAACCCATGGTGACAAAGTGCTATCTCAAAATACACACGAACGCTGATTCGATAGATTTTAAAACGAAAATTTCAATATACAAGACACCAAGACATTCTGGTCAATCGAAAAATTTTCAAAGTATAGATTTTAAAGCATTGTTAGATGAAGACGACTACCAAGCTTAACAGCAATAACTTGTAGATGTCTTACATGTTAATCAGGAAGAAAATTCTGATCGATGGGAAAGATTCGAAAGAAAGAAAATTGATGTCATATTATTGAATGAGCAAAAAACAGCTTATTAAATCTTGATAAAGAAGCACAGACGATAGTTTCAAGTTGTGTATTCATTGGGGTCAAACAAATTGATATATTTCTTTAATCAAAAAGGTAGAAAATCTTTGCGCTACTTAGGTCACCGTCATAATCGATTGTAAGAAACATTATTCATGGGAAGAATATATTGTGTATATGACATAATCAGGAAACGTTACATTGTCTGTATGTCTTCATCCATCAGATTATCTCTTGTTTAGATCGATGGCGCATTGCCTCTTTGAACAGCGCTTTTACAACTTCAAGACTGTTAAAAATATGATTGATGAGTGGATCGTAATCGAACAAGAAGTTTTTCACGGTATTCACAAACCACCACTTAAAATGGTCAATGTTGTAGGTAACGATGGGAATTACTTTAAATAAAAAATGTTGTTTAGTTCTGTTAAAATAAAAGTTCTCGCACTCTTATATATATAATATAAATATTCCGGGATTTAATTAATCTGTGATTTTGTCCAATGATTTTCAACAGAAATGGCAAAATTCTGTGACATTTCTCTGTAATCTGTGGACTTTTTCAAAATTCCAGAGTTGCGATGAAATCGAGTGAGAGCTACCATGACTGTTCAACCAGTAAACACGAATGGGTGGATAATATTCTTGTCGCATTCCGCAACGTCAATGAGCCCAAGGGTTGCGATAAATATATTGACGATAACAATTAAAGGAAAATACGCACGATATTTCCCCTTCTTAAATGTCAATGGCAAAGCGAATATTTTTATGGTAATGAGGCCAGGGACCCCGAAATGTCATTCGTTATTGAAATTAGCTAAATATATTTCAAGACAATGTATTTCCAGGAAGCCAATTATCCACCAAAGCGGTTTTTCATACGTTCTTAATTGTACTACCGAACCACGCTTGTGTCGTGGTCTCACATTTCGGGTGTGATATTCAGCCGAAGGGACAGAACCATTAAATGTTCTAACGACTGATATACTTTTCGAGAATCGAAGAAACATTAATTAAAGGACATTGTACTAAAATTCAGAAACGAGTTCCGAGCCCAAAATGTCACATTAAAATTTGCTTTCATTTTAACATTTTATGCACCGCAAGTGAATTACTTATCGGACGCTCAATTTAACTCGACATGTTTCCCGATCATAAAGCCATTTTGCTTCGACAATTGGTTCACACCGGCACAGAAGGGTCAGTTTGAAATTGACTACTTCCCAGGTGCTGATAGTAAATAGCTGGTGTCAGGAGAAGTTAAGGTTTTTAAAGAGCAAAGGACTTTGGAATATGGAACCGAACATTCCAAATATTCTCCACAATCACAGAAATTTTGTGAAAGTCTTAAGATAGGTAATTTAGGATTCAGGATTACCAAGATCTGGGTTCTTGACACTTCAAAAAGGAACGAAGTCAGTAAAATACAAGCAAAGATTCTCAATATTGGAAAATACTTTTTGAAATGAAAACATTTATCATTAAGCAGTCTCACTATTCCGAAAGAATGGAATACCTTCAACTGAGGACACCAACAACAAAGGCTATGAGCTTCCATTGAATGATTTCCTCAACGTTCTTTGGGTGGCATTGGGGTGAATGGAAGAAATGTTGAAAATGTTAAATAAAATTCGATGAATCCCTACACCCTACTGCTCTGTTTTTCGTGTACAAGTAAACATTTTCCTGTCACGAAAACTGCTTAACTCTTCCAAACTTCAACAGCTCTCCCTACAATACATAAATGCTAATTACCATAATTGCTCGCGTCATGTCCTTCGTCTCAAACTCGTCTGTCACGGAAAAAGGATTATTTTTCCAAAAATAACAAAGTAGAATGAATATAATCTGCAACGATCCCGTTTTCCGATCAGTTTTTCGCTGCTCTCAGAAAAAGTCTTTCGTTCGTCTACCTTTACCTGTTCAGACAAGATATCACTGTTCGCATCAATCACTGTTCCAGTCTATTAACATTTTCATCATGACCATGATCGGCTGTTCAGACGCACAAGTGTCTGTTGGCAAAGAGTCACGTCGTTCTGCGTCTAGGTCCGAAATTAATGAGATTTCAAGAGCGAGCTGACTGTGAAGGTTGGCATCACCGTTCTGTCCGTCGGGCCGCTAAAGATCCACGTTTTCTTGAAAGGCGAAGCAAAAGAATGTCAAATGCATTCAGTAAATGGAATATGGCCAGGGATGTATCGGACGACATTTTGCATTAATTATTCGATAATGCTTCAATAATTCAATAATTGAATAATCAATTTTAATTATTATTATTGATTAATAGTAATATTGATATTTTATTTCAACGATATTTTGCTTCTAATATGAAATGTGTCAGGCGCAGAATGTTAAGCACTTTTCAGGAACAAGACCTGAGACCCTTAAGGAAATACACTCATTTGGTTATTCCAGATAACCCCTGCCATCATATTGGATTTTACATACAAATAATAATGATATTGGTCATGATATAGAAGAAAGTGAGCAGGGTCAGTAAAATCAATTTACCACAAACCTCGGTGTCTGGACCAGTGTCAGCTCCGGGACATTGGAATGTTACCAATTCGTGACATCGTTTATGAACGGCAAAAGCACAAATCTGACATTGGAATCCTTGTTTACCAAAACCCCTACAAAACGAAAAGTACAACTAAGATATGACGATAACAATAACAATTGTTTATTGATAATTTTTCGCCATATGAACACAAACGATTGTCAGCGCGGGGCTAATGAGTTGAGAAAAACAATGTGAAATATGAAATGTTAAGCGCTGCGTTCGTGTACGATAATGGTGACAAGATCCGATCACTGTATGATCCAGTGTATTCTGAACGACAAACATGTCGAAGAAGCCCCAAAGGTTGGTAAAATGAATCTGGGTAATATTTTAATAAGGATATTTTCTTCTTTGTTTTATTTAAACAAAAAATGTGTTTCATTTTAATATTTTCGATAAATCAATGAAGTACGATCGGTCCTAAAGATGTGTCTACACAATCCAAGATGGTGACTCTGGCAACTCTACCTTATTTCTTCAAAATCTGAAAATTGAAGGGGTTTATGCAACGACCGCCAAAGCCACAGAGAGACCGTTCTCGAAAGACAATCAATTTTTTCTGAAAAATTTTTTTTACAAAATAAGATTCATTAAAAAAATTATATTTTTCAAAATAATTTTTGGTAAAAAAATTTTAATTTTATTAGAAGGAAAAAATGTCATTCTTTGCGGATAAATATACAAAAAACTTCGCTGACAAATGAAATTTGATTAAAAATCGAAAAATTCCTTTCTTAATTTTATTTATTTTTAAAAGAGAAGAGAGAAACAACGAATTTTCTTAATTAAATTTTATCTTCAAAATTAATAATTTTGAAAAATTGTTTTCATAAATAAAATTTTCCTAATTATAAAATAAAATTCAGCATTTCTCTTTCATTCATAATAATAATAATAATAATAATAATAATAATAATAATAATAATAATAATAATAATATTAATATTAATATTAATAA
>JBBMKC010197276.1:0-25091 GCA_037834085.1 Bipalium vagum | reverse complement strand
TCTGAGAATTTTCATTGTCAGTTTAGCAGTGTGCGCGGTAGCTCCATCCTGCTGAAACCATATCTGTTGATTATCTTTGATCATTTGCATAGTATAACTCAATGAGTTTTACTCTGTGTGGAATATTATAAACATTCATTTAAATTCCAAAAATTGCTTTATATTATCTAAAAAAATTTTTAAGAAATCATTTATATTTTCAATTTCAGATCAATTTTAAATTGGTAAGTTTTTTAGTGGCCACCCTGTACAATGAAGTCACCAGCGTTAAATCAGCAAAATTATTATTATCTAAATGGAGCTTTTGATAGCTTCTGAAAAATAGCTATAGGTTTTTTCTGCTGATTTCCTTAAATTGAAAAAAGTAATACTATTTTCCGTAAATTATTTTTCGTCACATATAATTTTGTATTGCCGCCAAAAAAATAATTAAGTTAATCCAATTAAACAAATAAATCGATATTAATTTTAACAGATACTCTTAAATATAACCTTTTAGTTTTATTTTCGCTGAAAATGCGTATACCGAATTTTTATCACAAATTAATCTATTACAAAACGTGGAAAGTAATTTCCAAACTTAATAAGCAATAATTTGTTATAGTCCTGGTGTGATAGTTACAAAAGGTTTCATAATTTTTAAACACAACAAATCAAAATAAACAAAATTTTTTTATTTTTTAAATATTTTTTTTATATTTTAATTACAGATTTAATATTTTTTTAATGTTATTCTTTACATTCTTTATATTTTAAATATTCAGAATAATCAAGTACTTTATTTATTTTAATATTTATTAAATTATTTTTAATTATATTTATTCGATTTATATTATTATAATTTATATCATTTAATTTTTGGTTTTTTTTGAATTTTTTTCAAAATTATTAATTTTTCCATTTAATGATTAACAACTTTTTATTTTATTATGGTTATCATAAAAAGAAGATTCTTTGATAAAGGTTATTTTTTAATTTTTATAGATTTTATGTGTAATGTATTTTGTGTGGTAATTTAATATTTAAATTACAAATTTAATTGCAATTTTTAAAACAAAATTGTATGTTTTTTTTAATTAACCAATAAAATTCATTTAGTTAAAACTTTTAATAAAATATCAATTAATTTAAAAAAAGTCAATTAATATTATTATTTATAATTTTTTCTTTATCATTTTTAAAGATATTTTGTTTTAAACAAACAATTATTAATTCTTTAAATTTTTTAATTTTTCTTTGATAATTTTTTTATCGATTTAAGAATATTTTAATTCTTTTTTTTCATTACATAAAAATAATTTTTGTTCATTATTGCACAATATTTATTTGTTTTAATTAAATTCTTTTAAGCTTTTATATTTTATATGATATTACCTTTTTATTTCTTCCACCTCCTTTTATTATTGAAGAGATTATAATTGTTTTTATTGGATAATAACAATTAAAATTTTAAAATATTTCATTGTAATCAATTTTTGTAAAAAATATCATTTTTCTTAAGCCTTTTCTCTTGTTTATTAAAACAAAAAAATTATTTTCACATTTTGATAATATAATTCATCTTTAAAATTTATTTCTTGGTCTTTTTTTATTAATTTTTTATTCACTTTTATTGGTTTTTTTAAATACAAGAATAAATCTTTAAAATAATAACATAATAAATATAAAATCATTAAATTTAAATAAATGTCACACTTTTTCTTTTAATATTTTATTAAAAATTTCCTAGAAAAAAGAGATTTTTTAAAATTATCATATTTATATGATAATAATTTTATTATTATTATTATTATTATTTTACTTAATTTTTAAATCCATTTGTTCAGACATTTTCGAATTTTCATGGAGCGAGAAGATGTTGAATAATTTAACTCTAAAGTCTTCCGGGAAAACATATAAATATGTTGGTTACCTTCTAATAAACTCCGTCAGTGCTTCGGACTTCGGAAGGTACCAATGCCTGGTCAGTGACTTTCCGGTAAATCATTTCTACGGTCAGAATCCGCTGATTTCCAAGGAAGAAGAAATTAAAATATACTGTAAGCCTCGTTAGCCCTACGAAATGTCATTAACTTCAACTGGTCTAATTTACAATATTTTGTTTTAATGATTAAGATATATTCTTCCTTATTATCACCAATTATTTAAAAATATAAAACCTCGGACAACGTAAATTTTATTTGCCCCGATCGAAAATGTCCACCGTTTGACCGTACATTCAGTAATTAAAGCCCCGAATCGGTCTATCGTTTTTTCCCAAGTGAAAACCCCAATTAACGGGGCAAAAACCCAAGCGCTGAAAACCGGGATAATGTCACTAATATTTCAGGTTGTGCTTTTCGACGTTTGTGATATCTGCACATTTCCGATCTTGTCAAATGCACCGTTCAATTATCAACAAAGTGAAGAAAGTATCAATTTAATGAGTAACGAACCCGGCCAATTATCACCGTTCTTTGCCAAGCTCCTCATCAACTTGGAAAACCGGTAATTAACGACCATCAACGGACAATCTTGCCTTGGTTGGGTTCAGAAAGCAAATTGTGATTTATGTATAATCGTGACATGAAGGAAAACTCACAGTGAAAATATATATCACATTTTCAGTGCGAGAAAACCTTGGGACAATTAATATGATTTTCTAATTGACATTTGGGGAAATGTGTTTGGGAACTTTCATTGACACTTTCCACTCAGACGTCGACTGTGTTACGACTTGTATTTCAATCAACTCATTCACGCTGTTGTTTGGGACAAGCAAAACCCTTGCCGTGTTCAACCCTATTCGATTTTCAAGTGGTTGGGACCTAGGCCAAATCAATGAGTTGAACAATTGTAAATCTTGGCACATGTATATATCACCTCATAATGGGTGGGATTACGTTTTGTGGCTCATTAACGATTTGGGAAATATATCCTGTACGCATGAGATTCGGCAATTGTGATATATTAAAGATTTGGTGAATCGTTAACCTTTTTCGATGGATCCTTCTAGTTTTCTTCTTGAAGCACTTTTCCTTCTCAAGCATATTTTGTCTAACTAGGGTTGGAGATTGTCCCTTTCTTTGACCGTAAGATAGAAAATTGAATCTTTTGTTTTATTTTGTTAATTTATAATTAATTCCAAATCAATATTATTGATTGTGTATCTGATATTGATAATATTTTTGAAATGTTTGACTTGGAAAAACGGTTTTACATTAGGTTGTGTCAATGAAATGTCCGATCTCAGTAGTTTTTGTTCTCAAACTTGTTCCTGTCTATAAAATGTTAAGGAATACATCTACTCCCACTGGTGCGAATCATTAAACCGTACAGTTTGACACAAAGACCAACTCGACCGACCACACGATAATATTGAACAAGGTGTAGTGAAAAATCGTTTTTTCCATTTTTAGAGGTTCCATTATATGGTGACATATGAAAGGCCCAGTTTCAACAGTTAATTTTTGCAGATTTTTTACAATCTTTTACAGTAACCATGGAGAAATAATTCAATTTTTTTTGAAATCATCATTTGAAAATATTTTAATTTTATATTTGTTTAAATGAACCAACAAAGTCTTAGAAAATATCAGGAATGACGCACAAATTGACAAACAAAGAAATTTGCACAATTTACTTAAACGAATGGAAATTGAGATAGGCAGCTTTGAAAGCTGATGAAAACATTAATTTACCATTTGAAAAAGGTACAGTTAATGAAATCATGGTTAGGTGGTGGTATGTGATTTTTACGGAAATTGTGATGAAAGCAGATTAAAAGGAAAGAATGATAAACTCAGAAAAGTCATTGAAAATGCCGCTTTATCGACCTTGGAGGAATTAAATTCCATGCAAACGTTTAGTATCTTACTATGACAACCACTGTTAGTCTCAAGAGAATCCCAAGTCATTTGAATTCTGTTGATAAGGTTACAAAGGTTCATACAAGGGTACCACATTTTTTGAATTAATTACAAATCGACATTTCAGATGGCACAACCAAATATTATTTAAAAATTGGAAAATCAATTTTAATTATATTTTGATTGACATTTCTTTACTGACCTTCGACTCGTTTTTCTCTAAACCTAAACAATGTCCAACGAGAGTTACAGCTCAGTACAAATTTAAACAAATTATTTATTTATACAATGTTCACATCGCTACTTTCGAAATTGATTGAGGTGTTGTTGTTATTAAACCTGTTAAAACAAAATGTCTCATAATGCGGATAGTGCAGACGGTATCAATGCTTATAACAACTGGCACACCTTTAACTGGATCTGAAAAGTGATTCAATGGTTTTATGACAATACTAAAACCCATCTATCATTTTATTTTATGTATTGAAAGTCTCAGAATATTTGTAATCGTAATCTTTATAAAAATGACTACATTAAAACAAAAAATATTATTTCTATTTGTGATTTATCGAAAATTTGAACTTTAAAATACTTTTTAAAGCTGTAAAAACCTTTCTTTTTATTTCAGTATAAAAATAAATAATATAGAAAATCCTCATTGTAATAATAAAATTTAAAACCGATAAATCTTCTAAGAAAAATAATGTTTATATTAATCTAATCAATAATAATAATAATAATAATTTTTTAATCCACGTAATATTGATTTATTTAATTTAATATTTGTTCTTAAAAAGATGAACTTGTCGTATTGATACGGATCATTAATTTATGATCTTTCTTGTCATCTTATTCAAATCAAATATGTTAATCTATGCCACTTAAATTTTTGTTTTTTTATGAATTAAATAATAATAATAATATTATTATTTTTATTTTTATTATCATTAATCTTAAGATGAAAATTATCATTGGTTATTATTTTTAAATAAATGTAAGATGACACAAGAAATAAAGGTACAAAAACATTGATTCCAAGAAACGTAAAAAATATTATGAGTAATATTCACTTCAAATGTTCACCATGACACAAAATGATGTTGTTCAGATCGTCTCTCGATCAGTTCATTTCACGAATCAGCTTGCACATTGTCTACTCTCCCAAGAACTGTTCCGGGAGCTTTTTTTATTTCGTACAGGGATTTGAATGTTTTCATTCTTTTTTTATTGTGTTGCTCATACAAGGTTAATGTTGATGTGTGTCCTTCAAATTAGCTGATTCAAACAAGACATAATGAAATTATGGTTTCGTAATGCTTTTATTATATTCAATGATTATATATAAAATATATTTCATACTATAAATAATATTTTCTACAAAATGAAAATGTCCTTTATTAAAAAAAAATTTTCGGTTCCTGCATTATATGATTTACAGAATATTTTATCGATTAAATAATAAAATTATTATTATAACTTATGGTAATATTATTTTATTTCCTATTTCATTGTAAGGAAAATTAAAATTTTTGATTTCATTTTAATTTTTCTCTCTCAAAAAAGCGGTTTTTAAATAAAAACGTGTTGGAAAAGATACAGAAAATTTGGAAATTTGACAATTTCATTTAATTGTCATTGTTTGGGAAAATCAGAGATAAAAATCTACAAATTTTGATACATGAAATTTTTTTTGGTAATAATTAGATTGGAATTACGGTTTTGAATAATTAATGATTCATTCAACTTTTAAAAATTGGAACAAGACAAAAATGAGATCTGAAGTACAATAATATGTATTTAGGAAAGAAATTAACATTTTGGTAAACTTAAAACTCTTCATAAAGGATACGAAATGTTAATAAGTAGTATAAATCCATTTATGAAGGAAAATCCCCAGGTCAGAACGTACAGTTAAATGAAGAAAAGATAAAAAAAAGAATGGAAGAGAAAACAAATTAAAATCACCCACTGCACATCGAAATAATAATAATAAAAATAAAAATAAATAAATAATATTTTAAAATAATAATTTTAAAAATAATAGAAAATTCATTATTGAAAAAAACAATGAAATCTTTGATTTATCGATTAACGATAGTGACAATAAAATACCAATATAAATGGACAAGTATAAAAATAATAATTCAATAAATTTGAATTTGACGAAATAAATGAGGAAATATAAAAATTTTCTAGCGATTTTTCTTAATATTTTTGAAAAAAAACTTTTCACCGCGCCGATTATCTGTTACTCGTTGTCTCGTGTATTTTCAGTGGAATATCGGAATATTTGGAAGTTGGAAATGAGACATGAATTAATGGGAGAGACGGTGGTGTTTCTTGTGCCTATTGCAATATTGATGCATCATCGTCGATGTCTATTGCAGAGAAATAGTGGATAGGAGAGATAATTCAATTACGGACTTGCTTTGGGGGAAAAGATTAAATTTAAAGGCAGAAGAATCAATAGATAAGAGAATGGAACTGCTAAGCGCATGTGTGCGTTGTGTGACTGTACGCGTGTGTGTTGATTACGAGAAATTTGAGAACGGTTTTCTCATCCGTTGATTTCTGAGAAAGAAAAAGAACGGACTCGCTCATCACATGTGCATGTTTGTGAATGTGAGTGTGTCTTGAGGAGAGTTGAATTATCGTCAGGCCTGTGTTTGTGTGCGTGTGTGTTGTTGAGGACAGTTGAGTTATCATCACGGTGATCGCTGTTGGTATGACAGCAATGCCGAGCATATGGTTCTCGTAGACGCTGCATACACCTGGGTCATTACTTCAATTCACAGATTTTGTCACTACTACTCTGGGCTTCATTAATTATTAAACCATGAATACATAGGCCGTGTGATTGAAAAGTAAATAGAATGCTGCACATCTTAGTAAAGTCGTCGTCGTCGTCGTTAGGTTTGCTTTGATGTGTATCAGATTTAGTTAGAGAATGGTAAGTGGTGATTGAAAAATATTGATCATTTCTGGTGGTTGCAGAATATATTGAAAATTGTATGACTAATTATTTCTTCATTTTATTTCCATGTTCCATATTCCTTTTCACTTGTTATCATGGAAAATCTTTTCTTTCCGACAAATTCTTTGAAAATTGAGACAGTTGCAATTTCTGTTGGGTTTCTTTCTCCGGAGCTTGGTTTTTTAGAAACAATTTTCTTTTACAGAAATTTGATTTATCGATTTAACGATTAAAATTACAATGGAATCAAAATAATGGAAAATTTCCACAATTGGTTCTTTCGTCGTGTTTTATTTTTACAAATGAGAAATGGAAGAGTCTACGAAAATCTCAGAAAGACGAAAATATTGTAGAAAGTCGGTGATAGATTTTCTCTGTTATGAATTTTAGAAGTTACTGATTGAATTCTTAATTTAATTTGCATATTTAATTGGGCACGTTTCGGGGCAGTAGCACTAGCGCTTATTATCATTGGAAATATATTTCTTTTTATTTATTATATGAATTTTTATTTAATAATTAATAATTTATTTATTTATTTCTTAAAATATAAATAAATATAAATATAAATAAATTAATTAATAAATAATAATAGAATATTATTTTGTTTGATAATAAATTAACTGTGAGCATATGATAATATATTAACTATTAACTAGATATTCTAGCAAAAAGAATTAATAATGATGCGAAAAATAATTATTTTTAACAGTGCCAAAAAATAATAAAATTGTATTAACGATTTTTTAACCTATTATTTTACTTAAATTGATTATTTTATTATATAATTTTAATAATTTTAAATTACTAAGAATAATATTGAAATAAAAAAAATATTTTACTTCTACCACTAATACTACTACTAGTAATAATAATAATAATAATAATAATAATAATAATAATAATAATAATAATAATAAAATTATTAATAAAAAAATTAATAATAATAAAAAAAATAATAATGATAATAATAATAATTGATAATGATAATATAATAATTTATTTCATTCATTTTCTTATTACGAATGATACCTTTAGAAACCGGAACCATCGGAAGATATTCTTAATCTTTCTATATTCTTTTTGGAAAACAAATAAAATAATTTACACCGTAAAACTCGTCGAACATTGACTCGGAATTATTTCCAGATAAATTAGACAAAAGCTGGCCGGGCATTGTGCTGAATTTGGGACACGTCATTCCACCACCGCCTGAATTTCCTCCGCCGCCGGCTCCAATATCGCCAACCGCGTCCAACAGCACGTATTATCTGCAAACCGACGTGGGGGCCGACGACGGCACCTGCAGCTACGCCAGCTGTCCGATCGATGTACCGATCAGTAATGCGAGCACGACAATCTCTTCGATTCCTGGATATCTGTGGTCGGCCAAGCACAATAGTCTCGTCCCGGTTCCGGGTTAGTTTTCGTCAGTTGTAATGGATTTGGAAATGGTTAAAGCCACGTTTCTTTGTATTATTTGTGATCTTGAGAGTTGTTTACGACAAAAGCTAAAACCCTGCCTTAGTTTTTACAAATGTTACCATTTTAATGTGAATAAAAAAACCGTTAATTGTGATCAAAAGTGCAAATTGAATCCCTCCTTTCCCCTCCCATTTCAGTCTCTGGGATTAGAAGACACAAATTGCAAAACGCGACTAATCAAAATTAGAAGGAAATAAGGTTTCAATTGTAAAGGGGAAAAATCATTGATTTAATAAATTGTTTTCCACAAAGAACATTTGAAATGAAAAAGTATAAAAATCGATCTTTCTTTCATGTTGAAAAAATCAATATTTCAAAAATTGATTTTTTTAAAAATTTTTTTTAATTTGAATTTTTTATTTGTTTTTTCATATTTTTTAAAACATAATTTAATTTATTTTTAAATATTTTTATTAGATGTGAATTTTTTTTTAATTTTCATTTCTCTTTTTTAATAATTAATGGAAAATTTCGTTACTACTTTCAAATTTAAATAATTAAAATTGAAATTTTTTTCTTTAAAGATTTTAAAATATTTTTTTGTAAAAATTATAAATATATTTTATTATTTTTTTCTTTTATTATATTTTTTGAAATTTTCTAAAAGTCTGATTTTTTTATTATCATTTTATTTTGTTTTAATTGAAAATTCACATTTAAAGAAAAAGTAAATATTTCATTTACGTTTAATAATTTTCTTAATTATCTTAATTTTCTCCAATCACATTGATCATGTGAAATCAATAAGAAAGTAAATGATTTATATTTTCTTCTTATTACCAAATTCAATAGATCAATAATTAAATATATTATCAATTTTAATAACATTTTATAAAAAAATAAAATTATTTTATATATATTATTTTAAAATATTTTTATTTAAAAATTAATTTCTTTTAATAAAAAAGTTTTCTATTTTATTTTAAATTTAAAAAATTTATTTTTTGTTAAATTTTGTAATTGTTTTGTAATTTTAAATTTTCTCTAATAAAGTTCATTTTTTTTAAATTTTAAAATGTTTTTCCAATGTTTTTTTTAATTATTAAAAATTATAATTGATCAATATTTTTCAAAGAGATTTGAAAATCTTTATTTGGAACAGGCACATTAAATTAATGTAAAATTGTAAAAATTTTTTAAAACAAACATTATCTTAATTTTATATATTTTTAATTTTATATTTTAATAAAATTAAATGTAAATAAAATACATAAAAAAATCCGATTTCACTTAAATTGAATTTGCTTGATGGCATCAATAATTTTTAATTTAATTATTATTAATTTATTATATATTTTTCCTTTTATAAAATCTGAATAAATGATTATTTATCATCAGTAATTTCGAAAAATAAAATTAAAAAATAATGAAAGTAATTACAACAGATAAAAATATTTTTCCAAGTTTGATTGAGATTGATTGATAATATTTTTTATTGATATTTTATTATTTATTTTTATTGGTTTTTATTATTTTATTTCTGATTTTTGATAAATATTTCTGTTTTTTTATTAATCTTCCGCAATTTTTAATTTTGTTTATTTAAATAATAATCATCATAAAATTATTTATAGCAATAATATAAAAATGAAACCCTTTATCAGATTGATATTTTTCAAAATGATTATTTATAATTCAGATAATTATTTTTATTTTCTTTAGAAATCCTGACATTTTCTTCTGTAATTATCATTTCACCATGAGTTGAATTAACGCTGTCTTTATTATTATTATTATTATTAATCTGAATTAATCAAATTTCTTTCATTTCTTATTATTTTATATTTTATCATTTATCTTAAAAAACGAAGAAAATTAAAATAATTAAATAAATAAGTAAGAAACAAAAACAAAACTGAGACATTTAATGAATAGCTGGAAAAGTTGAAATATTTCGATGTTCTTTAATTATTTTTTGAAAAATATATATCACGAAGATTTGCTCGATTTTCATTGGTGCAAATTGTAACAGTAAAGAATTTAATCAAGTGAAATAAGTTGAGATGAAATAAATAAATAATGTGATGAAACAGCGATGAACAGAACATAAAACCAAGTAATCCGATATTCTGACGACTTTAAAGCATCTTGTTGTGAATACTTGAATAATCTCGTGGTCAGAATCAATGGTTTTTTCTTTATTTGATTTCTAGATTCACATTAAGCCAGATCCAGGATGGATTAAAATATTCTTGACATACTTGATGATAACCTACTGCACTGCGTCCCATGACTTCGAAATATTATTAAATTTCTATAAATAAACCCGTATAATTATCTTTCATTGAAAATATTAGATAATATTTTTCAGAAATAAATATCATTGGTGATAAAAGGAATAATTATTATTAGTGATAAATAATGAAAATAAATTTTTTTATTGAAATAATTATTTGTAATAAAAAAATATTATAGTTTTATAAAAATGTAAAACTTTTATTTAGACATCATTTTTTCAAGGAAGACAAGTATCTTTTTTATAATACAAAATACATTATTAAACAATTATTATTATTTTTTACTGAATTATATTTTTTAGTTAAATATATTAATTTAATTATTTATTTATTACGTAAATTGATTATATTTCAAAAATATTATTTAAAGTATCTTCTGTTAATTCATAATTAAATTTTTATGTGGTACGAAAGTATGACATTAAACTATGTATTTCTCCACGTTCTCCAATGTATCACCATTACCTTTCTACTCATTGTTCCCATTGAAATATGGGTTTGGACACAAGTTTTGAAAACCTTATCATTTTCTAATTAAGACAATCATGTTGAAACAGATCTCATTTATTTCAATAAACGTTCAATAAATTTTGTGAATTTTAATTCATTTCCAATATTAATGATTAATTCTGCAACAATATTTTTAGAACCAATAAATGTCACTTATTTTAAACGATGTTTTTAAAGTTATAATGTTTATTATTACAAGCACAAAGTATTTGTTTTATTAATCATACTTTATAAGAAATATCTGCAAACATTCAATCGGGTTTGAATGAAAATGTAATGTAATAATTAAATCCTTTGAAAAGAAAAGTACACATTTTACTTATTTTTTTATTTTAATATATTTATTTATTTCAATAAAACAAATTCTTTTTTAATTTTAATTTTTGTATTATTTTATTGTTTTAATTGTTTTTAATATAAATATTTTTTAAAATTTTTATTATATTTATTTTTCTTATGACTTTTATTTATTTTATTATTTTTATTTATTCAATTGTTTTTATTTATTTTATCATTTTTATTTATTTTATTATTTTAATTTATTTTATTTCTTTTTTTCTTACTTTTGTTGTTTTATTTAATTTTTATTTTTCACAAATAAATTTTTAAAAATCAAAGAAGCACCGTTGATTTATTGTAACACCATTTAAAAGCTGAATTTCATTTTTTATCCTTGAAAAAAAATAAAAATTGAAATTACTGGTTGAAAATGTAACAATAATAAGTCCATTAAATCTGCAAATGTATCAAAGGCAAAACGGGAAGAAGAGCAAATATTGGAAAAAATGATTTCAAAAGTCCATCATCAATATGAGGTATTTCAAATGTCTGGTAACCTCTGACACCATTTCACCTGGCAAGTCACTAAATATCAATGGACGAACATGTAAATGTCCGATGGGCTTTTAGGAGACCAGCTAAAAACATGAAGGGGACATAACAAATTTTATTGAAGAAATGTGCTTGTTTAAAAGATGTTAATTTCATTTGCATTCACCACTATGCACTTATCTTTGTTAATGTAATTGGTACATTATCTCTTAACTTGAAGCCCAAAAATTTCGTTGAAGAAAGTTTCGCTTCGTCTTTCATTTTTAAATTTAACGATTTCTGTTGTAAACAATGTTTTATCCTTTCTCCATCTCTTATCCTTGACTATTGTGTAAAATTTTTAAATAATAAATAAATATAATTAAAGGTAACAATTAAGTAGCTTTGCAACTTTATGAGTGTACAGTAAAGAACCCTTCAATGATGCTAATAATTTTTTTATTTTCAAAATGTTCTCTTTTTTTTTGTTTCAAAGGCGTAATATGCCAGGCACAGACAAGAAAAGTTTTCGTAAAATTCGATTGGCAAATAGGTAATGTATCAATAATTCTTTCTTTGAAATTTCGCAATGAAAGAATTGGTTGTGAGTAAACTATCTGTTTAATATACTCCCATACAAAAATGTCCATGATGATAAGGTCCGGTGACTTTGGTGGCCAATCAATAGCAATCAATAGCGTTCTGCATAAAGACCATTGAGAAAACTAATATAATTGATTAAAACGAGTAAAAAATAAGTTTTCAACATATCCAAGTAATTTATGCAGTCACATTTTCGGAGAAGAAAGAGGATTTGATCAAGTCACCCGGAAAAACACAAACGCAAACCATGCTACCAGGCGAATTGACAGACCACTCCACTGCCAGATGATGATTGTTTAAGCACCAATAAACACTTTTGTGTGTGTTCACACAGCCATTAATTAGAAATTTAGGTTTTCACTGAGCAGAATAAAGTTACAAAGATTTGCATCTTTGTCAATTCGAGTGAGGAATTCTTCACAAGTCTCCACTCATCTGTCAACGACTGAACCAATCTGAGGATGTACAGTTTAAAATACATTGTTTGTTTCATATGAAGAATTATATTTATTGGAAAACCATCTAAATGATGTGTTGAGCTATTTCTTGCAACAGTTGGTTAATTTTTTCATCCAAAATTTTCCCACTCTTGCTTGGTTGACGTCCACATTTGGGTGCATCCAAGACACTCTCAGTTTTGAAAAATGTGTTAAATATTGTTTTGATCGTTTGTCTACCTGGTGGATCAGTATTCATTTCCGTTTTCCTATTCTTTGAATTGCTAGGAGTGAGTAAAATATATATTTCAAATCAGCGTTTTTGATAATCAATACTTACCTTATTATTATTAAAGAGTTATTAAAATTTTACATATCACATGCCAGCGGTGACGTGAAAATAGTTCAGCTAAGCAAAACTAAATATTCAAAGATGTATTATTACAGATTAAAATTTTAAGGTCCCTTAATTAACAACGTGTAAGTATTGACAAGTATTTAAGTATACATGTATATATAAAAGTAAATATGTACAAGTATATTATTTAAGAAAATAAGCTTTTAGTTCTTTTTGTAAAATAAACATCATCATCTATTGTACTTTACCTTCAATGAATTCAACTAATATCAAAAATATCTGACCAATCACTAACAGTTACTATTAATAAATCTTAAGATTTCCCTTTCACATTTATATTGATTTTTCACAAATCGATTTTTGTCCCTTATAACTAAAATAACTCAATAAATAGCGAAAATAATAAATTCTAAATTGAGATTAAACATAAAAATTTCAGTCGCTCATTTTATATTTCAAGAATTTTAATTATTTATTCATAGTTTTATCATTTAATACGATCCACATATTTCGAATGCTACGCACCACCATCAATAAGTAATAAAAAATTTTATCACACTTTACATAACAATTATTTCCACAGAATTTGAGATCACTGAGGGCTAATTGATAAAATTAATGGATTCTAACAATTCAGTTTTTTTCTAATTTTTTTAATTTTCTTATCATTCGTTATTATTATTTTTTTTTAATTTTATTTTCACTATTTTTATAATCATTCGATATCGTGTCTACTTTAAAGGACCTATTATGAGATAGAATAACAAAACTAATTGTTTTTGGAAGGATTACAATTTTAATGAGATGTCTTTAATGTCTTTATTGTAAATTTTTCTTCATTTATACGTTTCATTCACGTTTATTTATCTTTATAACTTTGTTCTTATTAAAGGAAAACAATACTTTTTGGATAATATCCTTTTTTCCTCTCCTGATATCAAAGTTAAGAGATAAGAAAAACGATTCTTTGTAAAATATATTGAGATTATTTTAAGAAAGAGGGTGGTACTTTCTTGAATAAATTCTCTCAATCTCCAATGTTCAATAATTCCTCGACTAACAACATATTTTATCCTTCTTAATATTAAAAGTAGTCTAAGTATTGATTAGTATAAAAGTCTTATTATAACTTTTATTGACATCACTAACAATTTCATTAGAATAAACTAAAACATGTGTAGCAGTTTTCGTTAATCTGATATATTGATTGATTATGGGAAATATTGAAAATAATTTTTAATATTGAGTTTAAATAAAAATCAATTTTATTAACTAAAATCGTGTTTATAATAAATTTTAAATAATAATAATAATAATTAATTATTTTTTTAATATGTTAATCTCACATGACAACTTAAAATTAATTATAATTAATTTAATAATTATTAAATGATTATTTAATTTTAAATAAGAGAAAAATTTTATTAATGTTACATTTTCATTTTATTTAATTTAAATTAAAAATTAAATAAATCTTGCAGGTACCTTTAGACTTGATAGAGAAAATAAATAAGAAAATTTTCACATTTATTTCAAAATTAAAATTTGATGAAATTCTCTAAAGAAATGGTTTTTTCGACAGACTTCACATGCACGATTTTTTATGGTAGTCTTCCGACTTAAACTTAATAATTGGATTAAATATCGCAGATGACATTTACAAAGGAGATTTGAGAGTATTGGGGGCTGAGTGACCATAAGTAAAATAAATGCAACTATGGCGACGGAAAATATGTTTATACGTTAAGAGTAAAGGTCAATGTGTCTATGTACTGGAAAGGAATACTTAAGATGATTTGAAAAAAATCTCGATCATGCATGAAGTCTCAACTCAATCTTAGGGTTCTATGTAAAGGAAAAATATTCTTCTGTGAAATACCTTTTGAATCATTCACTGCTACCAGAGAATGACAAGAACTGAAACTAGACAATCTCCCTACGTGCTTTCGGATGTCCGATTCTCCTTGAAGATTTCTCCTTTACAATCACCAAAGACTGAAGTAAACGTTTCTTTTGTCATGGACACAAAATGCACAAAAAACGTTTAGGTGAAAGTTTCTTACGATTTTCGTTGGATTTTCTATTTGGGTTTTCTCATTTCAAAGATCTTTTTGTTGTCATACAAAAATATATTGAAATAGTTAAACAATTACAATTTTAATTGGTTTGTTGGCACTTACTGATAAAGTGGGTCTTTCATAAAGTTGTGATATGAACTCATCATTTCCGATAGATCTCAAGGGAGCAATTGACATTTAGAAAAGTCAGTCGATTTTCTTAAGACTTTTAGTGGGGCGACGTTCTCGAGTACGCACTGGAAACTAATCAGCATGAAGTATATTAACACCTTGTACTCCCTAAGACAATAAGTAGGGAAACCAGATAAGATTGTTAGGGATTCCAAATGGCATAATAAACGTGAACTAAATGTGTATAATTATTTTCATTAAAATCCCAATCAATAATGTTTCTAATTTCCGGGTCCTAGAGTCTTCAATTATAATAAAATTGCCACCATCCTGGTACTTCTTGACCTAAGACATTCCGAAGATCATTATTATGTGTTCGCCGAGCAAACATTTTTGATTGAATTGAATTTTTTCTTTTTGTCTTTCAAACAAAAAATTTCACCCGCTCTTCCGGAACTTTTTTCAAATGGAAAATTGAGAGAAATGAATGGAATTTTTTCTGAAAGGAAAGATTTGTTTTTTCAGTAACTACTGGGGAATACGTTTTGAGAGGTATCTTTATCCTAAAATTGGAATTATGTGGTCAGGCTCAAGATCTTTATATGAAGGATTTTTGTCCACAGATAAAGAATTTGGTCTTGCAGAAATTGCAGACCGTTTCTCCCTGACAGGATTTCGATGGATACCCTTGTTTAAGCACTACTAAAAGGAGACTGTGGGGTCAGTGAAATTTTAATTGATTTTTAATTTTACGTCGAAATTATTTCACAAAGTTAAAATTAGTGAAAACGTTTACTATTGAATTTCTCAAGATTTCTGGAACACCAAAGAAATTTGATGTACACAAGCTCTTAAATTGTATGACACAATCATAAGTGTCATGGATATGGCCAACCAGCATGGGTTTATGATAAATGTTATTTGTTCCTTCGGTGGCAGCACATGTGCAACCTTCAGCTGGAGCTCTCCTCGGCAAACAGATAATATCATTGGATTGAGAATTAGGGCCATGTCATTGAACTTGAAGCAGCGGCATCTGCATCGTTATGGCAATCAACGAAAATTAAATATCAATTAAGTTTCTTCAAACTTGCCTTGGAATTGTGTCAATAACTTTGTCTGGTGGGATTTTGAAGGAATTCTTCATTATGAACTGGTTCCAAATGGTAAAGCCATAAATTCAGAGCTTTATTGTCAGCAGCTTGATCGAGTTTATGATAGACTTAAGCTGAAGTATCCTGTCCTCCTTCGTTGAAAGAGGCATTGTTTCACCAGGAAATTGCCAAGCCACACACTACTCGGATAATCCAGGAAAAATTTGAAAACCTGGATGGAGTTGAGATCTTACCACATCCTGCCTACGGTCCTGATTCTAAACCATCTGATTATAGATTGTTTCGATCCTTGCAAAACGTCCTGAGAAGACGCCGATTTGAATCAGGAGCTGAAATTGAGGTGACTCGTAAAGATTTTTTCGAATCAAAACTAAGAAATTGGTACTTTGACCACAGAAGAATGCGGACATATCATGAAGCTGAGGGACTTTATTTTGAAGAGTAGTGTTATTGTTGTAAGTAAATAAATAAATATAATTTTGAGCACGAACTTTTCCATTACCCTAGTAAAAGGCGACCAACTTTCCAATTGCATGACAATCCCATTCTTAACCGATTGCTCAATGTTTGATATTGCACAAGACTTTGAAGTGCATTTTATTTTCTCTTTGGAATTCACAAACTGAAAAATTATTTCACAAAATTGAAATTATTACAAAGGTTTACTATTGATTTTCTCAAGATTTCTGGAACGCTACTGACAATGTTGGGTATTTCTTAATCAATTATCGTTCCGTTTTTATTATTTAAATTGTACTCAACTCCTGTTTGGGTTATTGATCCTTTTACATAGATACTGACAACTCTAAAAAAAGGGAATCTTAATTAATTTCCATAAAATGATGACGGCAATCACTCAAGGAGGTAAGTTCAATAATAATATTGTTTAAATCTGTCATTGGGATAACCGATTGGTTTTCAATGAAATTGGCAATTCTTCTGCTTCTTTGTATGGATCATTTTTGAAAAGAAAAAAAAATATTATAATAGTTAAAAAAAAGAAAATAATAATAATAAATAATAATAAAAAAAAAAAAAAAAATAATAATAATAATAATTGAAAACTGAAAATGAAAGTGTTATTGATTACATAGAAAATTCGAGGTGAATATTTTGTCATTACAACAGCTTGCAATGAAAGCCTTCGGTTTAATTTTTTATTAGTCCAAATAGAAAATAAGCAGCTTTTTTTGTTTAAATGGGATTATTTTGGTCTCAGGTCTGCATTATTTTTTCAATTCAATTCAATTCCCAAAGTCGGAAAGCTGTCTATAAACAATGCTAATGGAATGTATTAGGAAAATATTTCGGGAAATAAATTATCATAAAATATTAAAGGGTTTTATTGAAAAATTCCCGTTGAAAAAACGGATCCGTAATTAAGCGTGGTAATAATTATGAAGAAATAATTTCTTACTCGACAATCCAAATCCCTTTTTCTTATTTTCCCATTAAATGGTCGAATATAAAAGGATTAGGTACACTTCACTGGATAAAATATAAAATAATGAATGTTATATTTTCAACTGAAAAAAATAAATATAAAATAAAATTAATATACAATATATTTCTGACCATGACCCTTTTAATGAATCTTTCTCATCTTCATTTCTTTTTATTCTTTCTTCACTTATTTATTTTCTAATTACTTTTATTTATTTTTAATTCTAATTTAAATTAATCTATTTTTAAAAATGAAATTAAATAAAAAATTAAAACAAAATTAATAATGATAAAACAAAAGTTTTAGTAATAATAGTAATAATCATATTTATTATTTAATAATTATTTTTTGTTTTAATTCACTTTTAAAAATATATTTAAAATAAAAATATTAAAAGATTTTAAAAAAGTATTTATTCTGAAATTCGTTTAATCTAAAAAAACGTTTAATATTTTCAACGAAATCTTTGGAGTATATTTTATCAATTCCAAATTTGAAAAAATTCCTCTTTGATTTTAATATTTTCATGTGAGAATTAAAGATTGAGCTAAAAAAATAACTTTAATTGAGGAATTTATTTTATTTTACGCCATGTTCTGAAATGTTTAATAAATCATACAATTTTCCTTATCAATAAAAATATTTGTATTGATTTTTAATTGATGATTTATTCCGTTTTTAAAAATGGCTTCTTATACAACTCAACAGCGCATTCAGATTGTGTAATTATTTTTATGAAAATGGCCGTTCAATAAAAATGTCTACTCAGAGATTTACTCACTCTTTTACGGTCGACATAATCGTCCATCCCAAAGCACGATTAATCAAATTATTCAAAGATTTCAACAAACTGATTCGGTGGAAGATAAGAGCACAGAAATATATATAGCCACAATCGTCGTTTGTATAATTGGTCTTTATTTCTTTGTGGTTAAACTATAACTGTGAATGGTAGTTGATATCTTGAGATCAATACGTTTTGTGGAAGTTCAAGAGGTGATCATATAAACGGGAGAACTAGTACTTTATTTGTCAATAAAATGTTTTTAGATTGCTTGATTGATTAAAGTTTTAATAAAAACCCGGTGCAATTTGAAAGACCATGTACAAAGAAATATTATTTGTGCCTATAACTCTTCTGTATGGCATATAACAATACAGTCATTCAGCTCTAACTTCACAATCGGTAATTTCACAAAATTTATAATTTCACAATCTTTTCTAGTCCCAATTTCGTTCTGAACAATTTATATGAAAGGATTTTATAACATCACACATTTTTAAGTTCAGTAAAATCTCCTGTATGAGCACTCTCGTCTTAGGGGTATTCGATATAGGGAGCACATTCGATGTAAGCACATTCGTTGTAAAAATCAAATTAAAAAAGTGCCCCTTTTTTAATTTTAGATCATTTTATATTCCCCTAAATTAAAATTAACATTTCTCTAATGTTAATAATAAGAAATATTTTTTGTTTCAATAATATAAAAGTCTAATCATCCAAAACTAACTCTCTAAAAATTCATACTATATATAGCAAAAGACATCAAATATTACAAATTATTACTTATATGTTTAATAACATTTTTCTTTTTAGAAATGAGAAACCATTTGTCTTTAAAGGAGAAAATTGATATTAATAATGATATTGAAAGTCACGTGAGTAAAAGACTTATATGTTTGAAATACAACACGAGTAAAGGTGTGTTAAATAGAATTAAAAAGTATAAAGAAGAGATTCTAAGTTTACATGTGCTTATCCAATGATTCCATGACGAAAAGAACACAAGTGGCAAATACCTCCAATAACGTAATAATGGAAGAGAAAAATATAGAGAATATTCGTGTGTTAAGAGAACATTGTATTCCTCTTACTGGTCCAATTATCAAGAATATTGGATTAAAAATTGCAAAAAAGCAGAGAAATAATGAATTTAAAGTTCAGAAGGATGGTTTTCAAATTTTAAAAGAAGACACGGACTTAAACTAAAGAAAATTATCGGCGAAATGAAAGATTCTGATCAAGATGCAGCTAGAAAATATTCTGAGGAATTTAAAGCTGTTACTAGAGATTACGAATTAAGGAATATACTCAACGCAGATGAAACAGGTCTTTTTTATAAAGCCTTGCCAACTAAGAGCTATGTAATAAAATGCGAAAAAATTCAAGGTAAAAAGAGAAATAAAGAACGATTGACAGTATTGTTTTGTTGTTCTTGTACCGGAGAGAAATTGCTACCCTTAGTGATCGGGACAAGTAAATATCCACGAGCTCATTAAAATATTGATTTGAAATCTTTAGGAGTCATATATGAGTCTACTACAAAGGCTTGGATGACTCGTGATTTATTTTCTAGGTGGTCAAAGTCAACGAAAATTTTAAAAAACAAAAAAGAAAAATTGTACTATTAATTGACAATGCTCCAAGTCAACATTGTGACTACACTTTCTAATATAAAAATTTTATTTATGCCAAAGAATACCACAAGCATATTGCAGCCTTTTTACAGAAGCTTTCAAATTGAAGAATTTGTTACATCTGTTCTTATAGCGGGTAAATTTCCAAAAATTACAGTTATAAATGCAATTGAATGAACCATTTTCTCTTGGAGCAAAGTCTCAGAAGAAGTTATTATAAATTGTTTTAGTCACAGTAAATTAATAGAACACAATTCATTGCAGAAAGAGAAAACATTGGAAGATGAAAAGACCCTAAGACAAGACTTTGAAGTAAACGAACGAGAATTAATTCCGAGTAATCTCGAAATTTTGAACAATAACAATTACGAAACTTGTTTTATAAACAATTTCCTTGAAATCGACGATGGAAGCATAGGAAAACAAGAAAATATTTTTGATATTACTATAGTGGACAATAGCGTCAGCGATATTGTTGAGGAAGAATAAAATGATAATGAAGTGGAGGATGCAGTAGAAAATTCGATGAAAAGTGAAACTGATGAAGAAGTTGAAAAGTCGCCTGAAATAGAGTTTTCAATAGCTGAGAATCGATTGGAATTGGAACGAAAGTTATATGAATCAATCAGCTTTATTCAATCAAATATTTCGATGACTTGTCCAGAGTCTGTACAAGAATTTTACGAATTCAGAAGAAAGTTTTATTCTAATTTTAATAAAAGAATGAAAGTACAAAAGAAAATAACTGATATATGTGTGTTGAATAAAATAATTAATAAATATTTTAGATTTTTGGATTTATCTTGCCTAACGGGACATTCGGTGTAAGGGGCACTTCGAGCAATTTCAAAATCAAAAGAGCCCCATATATGAGAGTTTACTGTACACTTATATATTGTTTGTTTAAATACTAAATAGGATTTGTAATATTTTAGAATTAAACAAACTGTTAAAATAAATGGCTTCCATAACGATTTTTGAAAAAATAAAATTAACCACGTTTGCGAAAAAGTCGAAGAATACCCAATAAAATTTGAAACAGTTGACAGAAAAAAAATTTCAAGTTTTGAAATTTGCAGAAAATTTATTGGAAAATGCTGATGGATCGACGATACAAAAGAAAAGATGCCAAATTATAACATTCCCTTCAGTCGATTCAAAATTGTTTGATTGTGATGTTAAAAATGAAAGACAATAATTACTGAGGCTATATTGCTGGAACAAACAACAACATTTGCAAGCCCTGAAAACTTACTGCCCGAATCAAAAAATGACAGGAGGGTGAAAACGTTCATTTCAAAAATGCCATAGTATTAAGCAACGAACTATATCAGGACAATCTCATTCTGTAAAAAACTAGAGAAAAATAAAAAAACAAATTACGTTATTGAATTATTTTAAAGAAATATTTATGATTGATCATTATTTAATTTTTAATAAATTATCGATTGTTATATAAAATTGAGTTTATGATTTTATAATTTCATGATTTTTAATTTCACAATCAAAAATTTCTTATTTCCTCCAGTCCCGAAAGTGTGAAATTATAGATGAATGACTTTATATCACGGTAATAAAACTACATGTATTTAAAAGTGTTGTGTTATGACTCATGAAATTGTTTAATGACGTCATCGTTGATTGCAATGATTAAATAAAAATTATTGAATAGGTAACATTAAATTAAATATTAAATAAGTTATAACAAACAAACAATAAAAAATATTTTTAAAAATATAAAACGTTATTAAAATAAATAAAATTTTCTAATTTTATTTCAGTACAAAAGACATTCAAAATTAATTTATTTTTAATTAAATTCAAGATTAATAATAAAAAAGAAAAATTAAATTATTGTCCTATTAAAATATGATTAAATATTTTTTTATTTATATTTTATTACGGCAGATGTATTAATGATTTTTTCGATAACAGACCATCGTTGATACTGAGGAAAAAATAAATTTCGTTGATAATAATAATAATAATAACATGTTGTTTTTCTCTTTCAAACGAATGACCTTGAAATAAAAGTACAAAATAAATCCTATGAAATAAAAAAAAATTTCCTTCCGATTTCCCCAATATATTCCCAGTTTTAAATCAAATGTTCTCCTTGTTATAATTTGCATTTTAATAATATAATTTAAAGGCTAATCTGGGGATTCATTATTCTGATAGGGACTTTTACATTTCCAAATGATCTCGACAAATATAATATCCCTTCATAATACCCCCTCACTAATTGGATCATCTTTGATAATCCCAGACAACGTTGGCTAGGGAAAAGCCATCACAAATCTTTACCAGGAGAAAAGGAATTATTCAACAGCTCCAACAAAGAGGGGACAAATATTTTATTTCGCCTTTCCAAGACCGGTTTTGCTTTTCCCGGTCTGACCTAAGCCGTTAGTAATTGGAAATGAGATTTGCAATTTGATTGCCCTCTCAACCTGATTGGGGAGATTCACGTTTTGACCCCCCCCCATCCCGCGGATCCCGAATTGTTGCGTCTCGAATCCGGATCAGCTCGGAGAAGGTTGCACCGAATTTTTCGTTTGATCCATCAATTTTCATCCATTAATAACATTGGGCAATAAAACACATCAATGTTCATTTCGATGTCCGCCGATGCAAAGGACTTTGTCCCGTGTGCAACAAATCGTTCATTGGAGAAGTACGATCTGCAGCAACCGGCAATAACATAGTCATAAATGTCGCTCAACAAATGGCTTTCGTGGCCCATTAATTTCCATTGGGTTCATTCCTTGAACAGCGTGACATCGTTTCTGGATTTTCTTCATCACTCATCCGTTGGTCGTTCTCTTCGGTTTTTGTCCATAAAACATTTCGATTTCTCTTTCCTCGTCTCAATGGATATTGTTGTTCCCGAGTTGGTCGCTGTCTGCTCCCCCCCCCCCGAAAGAATTGGTCGGCCTTGTGGAGGCAACGAAATTGGCCACCAATCACCCCAGTTAATTATCCCCGAAAAAACGTCTCATTTGTCACTGAAATGACCGGGCCTGATTGCCCGGGAACAGATGTTCTGCGTTACGAAGACGACCAGCTGTCGATTCCAGTGAGGTTGGCAACCCAATTAACCTTTTGATGTCTTCACAATCGACTTCCTGACATTTTGACGGAAACACAAGTCTCGTCGTGTTCTCCGATCAGATCCATTTCCATTTACGTAACGAAAATTGGTTGTGTCGGGAAATATTTTTCCGTTGATTTAAACAAACATTTCCGTCCGAAATATTTAATATTCGTTTTATTCTCCGAAACCACTTTTGTCCGTCTTGAGGTATGGAAAAATATTATTTATTTTTTGTCTTGTCCTCTTTTTTACTGAGTGCGAGTCCTGGTCTGCAACGGAGAATGATCAATCTTTCAAGTTCTTTTACCTCTTTTCCATTAAAACAAAGGTCAGAAAATGTTACAGTTTGTTCCATTTCATTATCATTGATGTACCCTGCACAGGAAGACTTTGCCCTTTTGTCAGTGATCCATGAAATTCCTTTTGACGTTTTCTGCATTAACCAAATTCATTATTATCCATAGAAACGGAATTACTCACTTAATTACTCATGTCTTATTATTATTTTTTTATACTTTTATTTTCTTTATTTATTATTAATAAGTCTTAAAAACTATAAAAGAATTCCAATTAAAATTTAAAGAACTTTTGAACTATAACCAGAAATATTTTATAGTACTAATAAAAAAAAATAATAATATTAATAATTAAGATATTAAGAAGAAATATAATAAGAATAATCAGAATTAACATAGCAAATAATAATAAGAATTAATAATGTGCTTATAATTATTATTACAATAATAATTTTTATTATTATCAATAAAATAGAAAAAAATAATAAACATAATAAAAATAAAAAAATAATAATAAATATAATATGATTAATAAGAATGTAAAAATAACAAAACAATATTTATAAAATTAATTATAATAAAAATATAATTATAACATAATAAAATAGCTATTATAATTAAAATAATTTTTATAAAAAATTAAAATAAAAATAAATAAATATAAAAAAAATAAAGTTTTAACAACAGGCTTTTGAAGACTAGTTTGTTGTGACCTAATGACCTTTGTCAATTCTTTAATTTTCGTTTTTCTTTTTTCTTTATAAAATGTCTGATATTCTGACTCGTGTTTCGAAACTTAATCACGTTTGATATTGTATTCCTTGCATACACTAATCTTATCATTACATATCAGACATTATATTTCCAAGTATCTCGGACCCAAATAATTTTCCGTCCATTGGATATTAAATTTCTTCTTTTCTTCTGCTATCTTCCTTTTTTAGTAATAGATTCCATGGCCATATGAATATCAAATTTTCAATATTGAGGATTGCAGTTCTCTGAAAAATAAATTAAGCCTTAATAGGCATACGGAATCGAAGTTTACTGAAAATGTATTTATTTCAACAACAAAGAAAATTGAAACAATTTTTTTGTGCAAATCAAAAAATTTAATATGTAATTAAAATTTACTGAAATTTTGTTGCGAACACATATATATATTTATATCAATATTATTGATATAAATATTGATAATATAAATAATATATAATATAAATAATAATATAATAAATAATAATAATATAATATAATAATATAATAATAATAA
>JBBMKC010197275.1:0-35906 GCA_037834085.1 Bipalium vagum | reverse complement strand
ATAATAATAATAATAATAATAATAATAATAATAATAATAATAATAATAATAATAATAAATAAAATAATTAATTAAAAAGTGCGAACTTAATTTTAAAAGAAGGAACAAGCAATTTAATATTTTCTAAAAACTATCTAATCTGGACAATGATGAAGCTAAATTGTCAAGATTAGATCAGGGACTGGAGCTTACGACGAGTCCTGTACTGTTAAGGGGTTTCTGAGCGAACGGAATTTGGTTCAGTAAACCACCCTTTGAACTTGTTGTCGACCCAATTGATGAGGTTATCGTTATTTTGTCTTTCTTTTTTTATATAATTTAATTGATATCAACATTTTAATTTAATTGTTTAAAGGATTATTGTTTATCAAGACATTTGACTTTTGGTGTGATCAATTATTGAAATATTTGATTGTGTGATTGAAAAAATATTTTATTGACAATTCAATTTGATCATTTGAGACATTTTGTTTGTTACTTTGTTAATAAAGTGTTGTTCGTAGTTGTTTTAATTAATTCATTTGCGTACACGTTTTGACAAAAGTAAATAGGTCAGTAAACATTACGAGCTAGGTAGTACGACAGCGTTCATAATAAAATAATAGCATTACAATACTGTCTTACCACATCTTGAATTATAATTAGATTCTATTTTAGAAAAATTAGATTTTATCTTATTTTTAATTTTTATCATAACGATAATATTATATTATATAATTTTGATTAATTATTTTTATGTTAATATAATAGTGTGGAGACTCTCGCCTTCAGGCCAACCAAATCAACCGAACCCTTCAAAAACTTCAATCCAACCAAAGCAATGAAAGCCTTCAAAATAATAACATTTTAACATTGATTTTAAACATTTTTAGTGATCATTTATTGTTTCATTTTATGTACAAAAACAAAATATAATTCTGTGTAATTTTATTTATTTGTTTTATGTAAGAGTTAAAACCCGGAGTTTGATTTTAACAATTTTCCTTCTCATCTGTTTAATGAATATAAAATACAAAATAGAATATAAAATATAAAATTATACTGGTTGACATAATTATTTATACCACGATTAAAAAATGTTAATTAACTGTTTACTTTTATAAAAATGAATATGAAACTTGAAATATGATAACTTGATGTATTTATTTGTTAAGGATATTCAAATAAGTTAATTATAATTCTTTTGCTTATATAATTTGCAATATTTATAATTTATGCTAACAATTTAAAGGACATAATTATTTATACCGTAAGTAGTTTTGATAATTAAATTCAAAAATTATAACTTTAAATAGATGTATTCTAAAGAAATTAAGAGAACGACAATTGAATTAAGAAAAAATGGCAAGACATATACAGAAATTAGAAAGATTTTAGGATTAACGAAGTCTGCCATTCAAAATTTAATTAATTATCCAAAAGTTTGGCACAAAAAGAAACAAGGTCCCAAATTCAAAATAAGTAAAAGAAATACAACAATCTTAAGGTCGCATATATCAAAAGAAAACAAAAATGGTATTAAGGTAAATGCCAACACCATTCTTAGAAATAATAATTTAACAGTCTCCGCAAAAATCGTTTCCAGATGGTTGCAGCGACATGATTTCCATTACCAAAAGGAAGCACAACGTATCATATTATCCACTAAACATAAAGCTGACAGAATTTTTAAAGTATCTTCATGGATATCCACAAATATTGTGTGGGAAAATACTGCTTTTGTTGACGAAAAGCGGTTCTTCTTATATGGTCCGATAATTGGTAAAATATTATTTTAATGCACGAAAATGAAAATTGGGTTTACATACAGTGCTGGGAAAAAAGTTATAAGCCGTCAGCGAAGACAAAAAAGAGGTAGTGGATTTATGTACTTTTGTATCACTTGTCCTAATGGCCCTATTCTACTTCTTGAGTTAGTAGACATTCAGAAAGGTGAGGAATACAAAGCAGCATTTAATACCTTAATTGTGCCATCAATTCGTTTGAATATGAGGAATCCAGAAAACTTGGTGCAAAATAGTTTCCGGATACACACTAAAAGAATCGCCCAAGAATGTTATCAGACCAACGATATCAATATCATCGACTGGCCTTCGAGGTCACCAGACATTAACATAGTAGAAAAAGTCTGGAAGATGCTCAGTGACTTTGTTTATGCTGAGAAGCAGCCGAAAAACCTACTTGAAATGCGACAGAAAATTAATCAGGCTGCAGATATGATAAATAACACAAAACGACATGTAATTATTAATCTGTATAAAACTTTTAGAAGTAGTTTGGTAAATGTGTTGATTAAAAAATTAAATATAATTAATTAAGCTCGTATTTATTTTCTTCTCATAAGATACTGTAGGGGTATAAAAAATTAGGTCCCTTATTTCATTATTGATAATCAAAATTACAAAATAATATATTTCCAATTCAGAAATATATCTCAGTACATAGAAGATAACAACAGACATATTTTAAAAATTGAACCAACAGCAAATTCCTTAATTGAGATAAATTCACTTAAATAAACAATAAGTATAAATAATTATGTCGACCAGTATATATAAAATATAAAAATTATTATTATAATTGATTAAGAAATTGTTTATTAACATAAGGTTACTATAAATATTTTTTTCAATAAAAATTTTAATAAATGTTACTATAAAGAAATTTATAGTAGAAAATTTTAAGGTGAATTCTAAAACTAGTAACATAAAGTGAGACCTGGCTACTGAAAACCAGTTATATATCCTTTCGTCCAATATAGTAGCATTTCCAGTTAGTCTACATAACCTTATTTTATTTAATGACTCATTTCTTTTAATTTTATTTGTTAATTCGTCCCCTACATTTTTCAAACTAGATGCAGTGCCCATTGAGATTCTATATTTCTTAGCAACAGCTCGTACGAACAAACCGTTCTTCAAATAATGGTGACATTTTATTTTCTCTAAAATACTTAAGTGCATAGTAAATATAATTTCAATTTAAATTTATGATGTCATTTTTTATTATTTAAACAAAATTTCAAATTTTTTTTTGAATTTAACAGGTAATTTTAATTCAAAAAATTTTTAAAAAGTGTTCAAATTTTAAAGTATACATTTTTTCAATTAACACATGTGACAATAACTTATATTTACAGTGTACGGAATTAAATGTTCGAATAAAAGAGGTGTTCAGCTAACAAAGGTGTTCATTTATGCAGGTTTCACTGTAATTAGAGCATAAAAATTTTCTATATTTATTATAAGATTTATTTTACGTAAAATATCACTATAACAACTTTACCCTTTGAATCCTTTCATCTCATTGGTATTTTTTTCAAACTTATAGAAAACAAGATGATTCTCAATTTTAAAAATATTACCTTTATCATCATTCAATTAGCACCTAAATAACATCTTCATTTTTTTTATACAATACATTTTAAATTTAAAGTCTCTGCTGAATGCTTTTTATTTTTAAAGTAATATTATTCCATAATTATTTAAAACCACAAAAAGATTTACAAAAGATTTGAACCACAAGACAAGCAATTATTATCTAAGTCTGTACCCGCTCGGCCAGCCAGTCTTATGAAATCATTAATTTTCCAACCATATTAAGTAATATAATGCAAACTTAATGTTTTAAGAATGAAAATAATTATTATAATAATAAGTCTGAATGGTCTAAATTATATTTTCTTAAACTGTATTTTAATATCTTGAAGTCAGGGGTTCAAAGCATGGACGTGAAAGATTTTTAACTTTTGAAATTTTGAATCTATTTTGACGTACTATATATTGAAAGGTAATTAAATTCTCTATCATATTCAATAAAATGTATTAAATAAATAAATAAATAAAAACAAAATTAATATTTTTCTCAATTTTCTTATTAAAAAAATGAAAAAATTAACTAAAACAAAATTTTAAAATAATATTGATGTGAGAAAATCAAAATACATAACTTTTAATGATAAACAATATTATTTAAGTAAAAAATTATTAATGAAAATCGAGCAAAAGCTCTCATGAGGCAAAGCCGAATTCGCGAAGCTCGTAACACCTTAGGTGGAATTAAATTAGAAATTAATAAAGGAGAAAAAAGAGAAGCTGGAGTTCTTCCATTAATTCCAATTCTTTTAGTAATCTTTGCAGGCTTAGATGCAGCTAATAGAGTTGCTGAAGGAGTTGCAACAGCTGTTTAAAAAGCAAAAGAAACACAAAAAAACAGATTTAGAGAAAAAGAAATTAGAGATGAAAATTGAAAAACTGAAATCAAGCGAAACTCTTAACATCAAAGGTGTACCAAAAGAGGTAATAACTGGAACAGTACTTTATTTTGACTAATAATTTGGAAAAGGATTAAGAGACTCATTTTTAAATAGTTTAGAATATGATAATTTAGATAAATCTTAAAAAATGAATTAAAAGACTTATTACAAGACATTGTATAAATTAAAATAATCAAACAAGGAAATGGTTTATATTTTGATCCACTCGAAGCTTCTAAGAAGAAGGTGAAGGTCTTTACTTAGATCCTTACATGCAAGAGTAAAAATATTTTCCTGTAAATATGGAATTAATACAACTACAAATTTTGATTTAATAGATATTGCTGAAGATTTAGAAATACCTTAAAAGTTTAAATGAAAGATGAACTCAAAGTGAAACATAAAATCTGAAAAACATCTCATTATTAATTATCAAAATACAAATCAAAAGAAGTTAATTGGGTTGGATATTATAAAAATCTTTTATTTTGACTTTTAGGGTTTGCCTTCACTTAATAAGTTAAAATAGTTTGTTAAAGAATATAATAGATTTTCAATCTTAAACAGACCTAGGTTATTGTAGACAATTATCCTTATATATTTTATATCAACTTTACCTTGATAACAATTTTGAAAATATTGTTCAATATTTAGGGTATCAAATTTAAGCCTGACTCCAAAATCTTAGGTGGTGCAAACCAAAACAATAAGTAAAGCAACACTTGTATTTATTACACACCAAAATAAAATGCAATACACTGAAAATTCAAAGAAATAATTCAAAAATCTGGGATCACAATAAATGTCTGAAATGTTCCTCAACCCTTACACTGTCGACTCAGATCACGACACAAATATAATGGTAAAAAGTAAATCAAATCAAATACGATAATGGTCAGTTATAGTCAAAGTACTGCTTAATCAATCAAATGTTAATCAGAACAAATTAGAATAAAATATTACTTACTAAATAATATTAAGAATAAAAGAAATAAAATAAAACAAAAACAAAAACCTTACAGTTTATTTTGCGCTAAAACTCCCGAGTTATCGTCTGAGCCCTAACGGTTGCTCACCGATAACCCTTTGGTGGGGAATTTCAAGCATAGTCCCAATATTGAATTCATAATAAGACTTGGTTTGAAGAAAATAACATTTGGGTACTGGTTCTGCCTTTGTAATTCTGGACTGATCTCCTTTTGTACAAAAATCTTTCAATCCGGTACCGATCCTTTTCCAATAGCTCCGTGAAGTATCAATTCTTCTTCGTGAAAATCTTCTTCGTGAAAATCTTCTTCGTGAAATATTATCAATTCTTCTTCTCTTATAAATTCTCTGTAAACCTTTTTCTGCTTAGCACGATTTCTGAGGGGTGAAAATCTACTGAAATCCCATTGCTTATATAATATTTGGGACTGATCTTCATCTGGGAAATATTCTCGAGATATTCTCGGAATTGTACTTAAAATTCTAAAACTCCCTAAGAATTCCCTAAAAATTATTTTATTATGATCCCTAATATTTATTAAAATACCTCTTTCAGGCTTCTTTAAAATATAAATTATTTTTGGAAGGTTATTTTATTTTTTAAAAGTATTTTCAAAATAAAATTCCTGGGAATTTTTAAATCACTTTTCAAGTGTTAATAAATTTTAATTAATAATAATAATAATAATAGTATTATTATTATTATTATTATTATTATTATTATTATTAGTAGTAGTAGTATTCATACCTAATTTATGGTTTAGTACTTATTTTTCCCCGAGGGGTGTCTTGGGTACACCCAACAATATGTTAAAAGAAGTAAAATATCTTATTTTTAAAAAATTAAAATAACTCTCAAATAAATAACGCAGTCCTGATGACTCGTAAAGTTCCACTAACAAATTTTATTGAACAATTTTCAAGTTGCCTTAAAAACAATATATTCTACACTATATGCTAATACAGAACACTTTGGCTTTACTCAAAAAGACATTTCTAAATTTCTCTAATAATTATGTTGAGGTTTCAACCCTATCTTTTAACCTTCTATAAATAAAATTTTTGGCGAAAAAGAAAATTTAAATAACGTGCTAGCTAATTTAAAATTATGTATTTTAATTATTAATTCAAATTAATTAAATAAATTTTTAAAAATATTATTTTTGGAGCAACTACTGATTTTTAAACAAAAACATGTCATCCTTAAATTATTTTTTTTCGAAATTTTTAGAAAATAATCAGAGACACTAAAATCAACTGCAAAATAGTATATAAGGTTAAGCTAGAGTTGCACCATAAACCTTCTTATTTATTATTTAACTAATTATTCATATTTCGTGTTTTCCATTTTTAAAAATTTTATTTCTTCTTTAATTCAATTAAAACTACTAAGAATTTTTTCACATTCTCACCAAAATTTATTTTTAAAATATTGAAATTAAATAAATATTTATCTTTAACGAAAATACATTATTCATTTATTATACTATTTATAATAAAGAATTTTATCTTAGATTGATTACTAAAAAATATAAAAAATTGTTTAAATATTATTTATTAAAATGGTTATTATTTTAAATGGGTAAAATACGACAAAAACATGTAAATAAAAATGAGAATAAAGGTGAACTGTCGGTTGCAGGCATTAAATTTACAAAAGACAAGGGTCAACATATTTTAAAAAACCCTCTTGTTATTAAAACAATGATAGAAAAAGCTGGTATCAAACCGTCAGACACTGTAATGGAAATTGGTCCCGGTACTGGTAATTTAACTGTTAAATTATTAGATAAAGCAAAACAAGTAAATTTCATGAAATCGTGAAATTTATTAATTATTTTAAGGTCAATGCCTATGAAATAGACAAACGTATGGTTGCCGAACTGAAAAAACGTGTTTTGGGAACGTAAGCTATTTTTCCATTGATTTTAAATTGTAAACATAAAAAATCACAGTGAAAATCAGAGAAAACTCAATATTGTGGTTGGAGATGTTATCAGAGAGTCACATTGGCAAAAATTTGATTTGATTGTCGCAAATTTACCTTATCAAATTTCTTCCCCGTTCATTAAACGGTTGATCACTATGGGCAAATGTTACAGAGCAGCCATTGTGATGGTTCAGAAGGAGTTTGCCGATAGATTGCTTGCCAAGCCGGGAGACAAGATTTACAGTCGATTGTCAGTCAACGTGCAGCTTCATTGTAAAGTGTCACACCTGATGAAAGTAATGCTTATTTGTCGTTCTCAATGTTGTAATACCAAATGGTTTTAGATCGATAAAAACAGTTTCAGACCACCTCCAAAGGTCGATTCCAGTGTAATCCGAGTGGAACCCCGTCATCCTAAGCCGCCAGTGAGTGAAGTCGAGATGGATGAGCTTCTGCGAATCTGTTTCCAGCGCAAAAACAAGACTCTCAATTCCAACTTCGACAACAAAGGAATTATCAAGCTTCTACTGGAAAAGTACGTGCGGCATCAAAAGTACTTGATTGCCAATTCGCTGGGTTCCAATGTATCTTCTGAAGAGTTGGAAGCATTTTCCGTGGAACATATGCACGAGCTAATCAAAACTGTTCTCTCAGAGTGCGAGTACGCCGACAAGCGGGCTCGAAACATGACTGAAGAGGATTTCCTCCGCGTTTTACTCCAGTTCAAGAAGTCCGGAGTGTCTTTCGAATGAGGAAAATTTCAGCCCGAGCAACTTTGAATTGTGATTTTTTTCTGTTTAGAAAAAAAATTCTGATATGCAGCGTGTTTTATTTTGTTAAACTGCTTTTTGTTTAATAATTTTTACATAGGAAATGATATCTTGTAGTTCGGTTTTGACTTTGTTATTATTGAAGTTTAAATTACAAAATAAGATATTTATAGTAAGATCTATTATTTATTATCTATGAGAATGCTTGTGCCTATTTTAATGGAACTAACTTTATTCAAAAAGATTCTATTTAAAGTCCCTAATGTTTAAGTTTTACTGAGATAATTGTTTCAGTGTTTTGTAAAGTCTAAATTTGTCAGTAACCAAGGGAAAAGTAACCACGATTTAAAGTTCGTAGTGCTAAAATGTGGCTTGAAATATACTGAATCGGATATCTGATAACTAATATACTTATTTTGTCTTAATTAGAAGTACAGACCATCCCATCACTTCGAAGTAAATGAAGAGATTCTCATAAAAGGTGGTATTCTGCAAGCTTATTTGTCAATTCTACTAACAAATGAAAAATCAATTGATTCTTAAATATACTGAGAATGATTGGATTGTACTAGATTTCAAAAGATTCAAAGTATAATTTAAGAGTACATTCAACTTTTCTTCAGTGATTTCAAAGTTTTTTAAACAAAGAAAATTTTCAACAGCTAAACATCTGGAAACAATGAAGTTAATTCAACTTTTAAAATATTTTTATTGACGTAACTAAATAGTTTTTTGGGACAGGATTAGGAACAATAGTTAAATATTCAGCCACACTCAATAAACTTAATCATGAGATTCCATTTTTATGTATACTAAGTTTGTATATTTCAAGATATTTTTCAATTGGTATGACTTGTAACTTGACTCGAAAATTTAAATTAGTTGCAATTATTTTGGCAGGTACTGTACTGATCTTTTGTGGTTCTTATGCTTGCGTTTAACACGTTTTCAATATAAACTTCACATTCAAATCCATAGGAGATTGTCGTTAAAATACAACCAGAGCTTAATTACTTGAAGAAATCTAAAGCTTATCCTTTTCAAGTAGTATTTATTTGACTGGAGAATTGGGATTGCGGTATCTTCGAAATTTGTTACGTTTATTAGCAAATGAAAAAAGGTTTTTTTTAGTTTACTTTTAATAAAATGATTATTGAACAAAGGATAAAAATACTTGAGTTTGATATCAGAATGAATATTTTTCAAATAAAGGTAAAATTATTTCAAATAATACAATATGAAATATGACCAAAAAATGTTAAAATATTAGAAATCAAGTAATGTAAGGTTTTCATTGGTTCAGAGAAATCTACAAAGGAATTAAAAATAGCTGCCAATCATAATTTTGCAGAGTAACAGAATATTGATCGTCAATCTGAAATAATGCAATATGTAACGAAATTTATAAACGTAATAGGAAGCTATTATGGAGAAATGGGGATAAACAGTGCAAATTCTACTGGAGCAACAGATGTGATCATTGTAGAACAACCAGATGGAACTTACAAATGCACTCCGTTTCACGTGAGATTTGGAAAACTGAATATTTTACGGCCGAAGGAAGTTATAGTAAGTCCATTTTAAAATCAATTGAAACGTGAAAAAAAATCTATAAATGTGAAAATATTTTCTTGAAAGAAATACATAAATTAAAATGAAGTGCACCTAAGATCAGAAATGAATAAACTCTGGGTTCTTAAAAGTACATTTACTGTCAATTAATTTCAGTGAATTGAATTTGTTTTATTTCGATTTTATTTGGTAAAAATTTTTAACTTTATTAATTTTTATGAAAATTAAAACAAATATTTATTTGCGAAGTTTCAAATTTAAAAGGTTGAAATTTTATCATTAGAAATAAATGAATTTTTCTTAAATTTTAATTACTTTCGCAATTCGGGAAATCTTTCTTAATTTTATGACGAAATTTAATTTATTGTCTATTTCATTGAAATATTTTCTAATTAAATATTAAAAAATGTCGGTAGGGCGATTATTGATTTTACATAATAAACAGAATCTGTATATATATAATTCCACACCGTTTTTTTATTTCAGTATTTCTCTTGATTTAGTATAATATTTAATATTATTATATAAAAGATTATTTTTATTAAAAAGAATAATAAATAGATTAGGAATGTTCGGTCTGTAAACCGTGCTTAATTTATAGTCTTGCCATTATTTTAATCTGCTGGTGAATATTTTTTTGGACAAAATTCATTTGAGATTATTTTAAAGTTTCATTAATCGTATTCCTTAAGAACAATCATTTCATTTCATTGCTATTCAGATATTTATGTTACAGTTTTGTTAATATCTTGATTAGTTTTGGTATTTTATATGAGCTGTGTTTATTTGTTGATAAACAGATGTATAAACTGAGTTCAGACGTCTCAACATTACTGAGCAAAAGTGCGTGTCACCACCACAAAGGACACTTTTCTAAAACCTTAGTCTAAAGAGTTTAAAGAATATGATAAGATGACCAAAATCTAGTAGTTTTATTCTAGTGATCGAATTGATAACGAAAGTCTGTTTATGTCTGGTCGAGGAGGAATTGATAAAGCAAAATAAGATTACTGACTTGATTTTTTGATGTAAATGATCATTGGAAATTATATTTAATGGATTATTTATAAAAAAATATAAATAAATTTTTTTAAAATATAAAAAATCACAGTTACCGATGCTTTTACAAAATCAAAAGTTAATGTATTGATTTGACATAGACTAATTCACAGATGTTTATTCACATGAACATTATTGAATAAATGGTATTGTATTTTCTATGTAAATATAGTGCAAATTATTTGTCCATTGATAATTCTTATAACTTTGGATTATTTTTTTAATAATAATAATAACAATAATATAAATAATAATAATAATAAAATCATAATAATAAATTAACAAATAATAAAAAAATAAGAAATTGATACGTAACTTAATTTTTCTCTAAGTTGTTAATTTAACTGTTATTATATCACACAATTGTGTTATCAGAAAATTAAGTTTCAAACTTTAGGTTCATCTATTGCAACGTTAAAAAGGATATAATATTTTTCACTTGAAATGTGTGGTATTGGTAGTAAAATAAACATTTATATGATTAAAATAACAATGCCTTGAATTTTAGAAAAAACTAATCCAGTCATTATTGTGAAGAATTTTGATTGTACAAAGCCGTGTATATATTATAACAATAAAATTTGGCATTGAACTGATGGTCGAGACAATTTACGCTTAACAATAAATATTATAATATTTACTGCGGTATATCGGTAGACAGAATCGAAATGAATTTGTAGAGTCAGACATCAGAGAATGAAGTTGACATTTATAATCTGTGGACATGACACGAAAAATTTTTTTTGTCAGAACTATATTTTTGATATTAGTACATTTTTATAAATTTGATTTTAAGTTATTTTTTTTTATTCATAAGACTAATATTAAAAATCTTTGTAGTTTATGTCGTAAGTGGTTTGGTCAATCTTGAGTTTTATGATTTTTATTTAAAATCATGAACATAAAAAATTTTAGTCTTCGAAATTAAAGTTGAGATCTGTGATGATAATCAATAATAATAATCAATATTAGTTTTTGGGTTTATGTAGTTCAAAGATTCAAAGTTATACGAGAAATAATAAAATAGTACAAAACATATTTTGTACTTCAATTGATAAGGACAATAAACCAGAGATTTTTTTGATTCCATATGTTTCCTTAATTAAGGACACGTAATTATTTTAGTTGAAGCAAAGAACTCAATAATATCCCTGTAGAAATAGTTTTTTTCTTACCTGTTTCTGTCACAACGAAACAAATTTGTCTTGCTCTATGAAACTGAAATGATATGTACTATTTATACCCTGGATTTCTATCCTCTAATTAGACTAATTTCTAAAATTAAAACAATAAAATAATTTACTTGAGGAATCTTTTTTCAGTTCACTTATTTTCCTTTAAATTATGATGTGAATCTCTAATCATTTTTACCTTAACAGATATTTTATCTTATTAAAATTTTTTCTTGGAAGAAATAATGATTTAGGTACGATAGTTTTAACTCAGAAAATTAACTAATAGGTTTTCGTTCTTTTAATGAGTGATTTCCAAAGAATTTATTGAATAACAAAATGTTATCAAATTTTTTATTTTATTTACACTATTGGGATCAATTACCTTTAATAATAATAAATCAATTACCTTTCCCTCCCAGAATAAATCAATTACTTTTTTACCTCCTATATTTTTCTAAATTACTTATTTCCCCCTTATTTTATGATGTATTTTACTTTTGCATAGTACGATTCAATTGCCTGTGTATGAGTAATTGTGTCGGGATTCACAAAATGTTAACTTTAGTTCACTTTCATATGTTGAAATTTTTTTTTAAAAAAAAAATTATTATTATTATTATTATACTTAAAATAATATAATAATATAAATAATAAATATTATATAAAAGATAATAAATTTTATTTACCAGATTTAAAATAGATAATATTTTCAGCATTTTTTTAATTATAATTAATTTTTTTCAGATCTTAGCATTTTTTTATCATTTAAAATTATTTAGGTTGATCTTTATTTGAATAATGAATTCGTTAAAGATCTCAATATGCGAGTTGAACCTACGGGCCAGGCTTACTTTGAACTAGAAGTAATTATAATCATATTTTTATCGAATTGAACGAACATCAACTTTTTAATTAAAATTATAATTAATAATAATAATTTTTAACAATTAGTTAAAATAATATCATTTTCAAAATGACATTTATAGACATGTTAAAATGAAGTGAAATGAGAATAATTTATTAAATTCATCTAGGTAGGGAAGGGTTGTCTTTGGAATTTAAGGTTATTAATTTTTCGAAAGTTCAAAAATTAAAATAGAACTAATAATTACCCTAAAATTGCCTCCAATAATTGAGACAAATAATCTATTGGAGTGCATCTAATCTATATACTGGAGATATTTATCTGTATCATTGTTTCATCAGGATTCAAAAAGCTCTTATGAATTATTATAAAACCATGTTATGAATTAACCATTAAGACAAATATAAAATATTATCGTGTAAAATCCAGTTCTAGTTGCTCTCTAAAACTTAATTGAGAAATTATGTATATGTTGCATAGAAGTAAAACAGTGTAGTTCGGTTCATCCGGATTACCGTGACAGTAATTCTGCTTCCAGAGTGTGCGATATTTGGATTAGCTGAACCATGATAATATGGATCTCACAATAACCAAATATTTTTTGAAATATTTATTTAATAAAATTTTAAACTCTATCAAAGTATGATGTGATTTTCAATTGCTTTGATGAATAAATAACTTCCTTTTCTACCTTCATTAAGAGAGTCTTTTAAAAAATAATATTCTTTAACATACTCATTATGATATTCTCTCACTTATTGGATTATTTCCCCCAAATTTTGTTCATTGACATCATTTTCATTATCATCACTTATTGCAGCTTTACTATATCTATTTTATTGATTTTAATTTTAAATAATATTCTGTCAAATTTCTTTTATGTTGTTTCAACTTTTTTATGTTATTATATATTTTATTTATTAATTTTTATCCGGATTAGGCTGAATTGTACAAATAATAAATCCTATATTAAAAATTGGAACTATAAAAATTTTACGGATTAGACGTCACCGAAGTAGCCGAACTCCACTGTACTATCTTGGTTTTATATTCCATCAATTTGTGCCATACTTTTTTTCTAAATTTCTCGATGACGATTGTCATTGCTGATTACTGTAAACGAATTTGCTTAATTGATCATTGTCAATGGGAATTTCTGTCAACGACATTGGTTATTTTCACTTTTAATTTGAAACTTCTGAAAAATTATTTTATTCTTTATATATTTCTGATTCCTTGGCCGTATAAACGTTGTTCCTTTAGAAGTATTAAAATTTTTAAAGAAATTCTTCTTGAAGATGTAACTAATAATATTTAATTTTACAAAAGTTAAACATAGAACCACTTAAGACATCGAATAATAAAACACAGGCATTTATTTTTCTAATAATAATATTTGAATTATTTTTTTTAACAAAGTATACTTAAAATTAGTTTTTTTTAATGATCAAAAGCTTTTTATTTTAATATTGTGACAAAATAACACAATGGTTTTTCTTCAAAAGGACGCAGATCCTGAATTATCCAGTAATCAAGACAAAGGTACTGTATCTAATGAAATAAATCAACGTCGAAATACTTCTGAAGAAGTTTCTGATATTATCCAAAGTAATTATTTTAAATACATTTTGGTTAAGATGTAATTTTCGTTAAAAGTACCCATTATCATTGTATTCTAACGATGATTTAAACTTTGACCAAGCTAAAGATGAAAGATACTATGTATACTTGATTTAGGAACACTACATTTAATTTTAATTAAAATTACAATGATAAAAACAAAAAAATACTTTGAATAATATTTCTTATTCTGCTGTTTTTTCCAACAAAAGTTTTTGAATGTAAAATTTCACTGAAAATATTTTTTGATAGTCATTATAAATGTTCAAAATTAATCATTAATAAAACTGTTTGATTTTCTTTCGAAAATTTTATCTTCTTTGTCGAATAAAGCACGAATCACTTTGGAAGTTTCATATTTTTAATTTTCAAAAAATTTGAAGGTGTATGGTTGTTTAAAAGGATGCAACAAAAAATTTCTTTAGTCAGATTGTTTTAATATTGTAATGATATTTATAAAAATAAATTTTAAAGTTTAAATGTAATTTAAAAATAATTTATTAATTAAAAATCTTAAATAAAACATTTCAAGTAAAAGTTTATATAATAAAATATAATTAATAAAAAACTTTTTCATTTTATATAAAATTATCTGTGAAAATGTTTATTTTTTTAATGAACATTTATATTTGATTGATATTTGCGGATTTTTATAACTTAATTTTTGAAGAGTTTTATACTTTAAAAATTACTTTTTAATAAATATTTTTAAACTGATTTTAGTTTATTTTATTTATTTAAACTGATGATAAATAATTATTTGTTAACTTTTGTTTAAACCAGTCATTTTCAAAACAATTCGGATCATGTTTTTTGGACCGAAATGACTATCAAGTCTCTTTTTTGACCGATATCAATTTTTTCATGTAGATAATAAAGAAATGAATATTAAATTAATAAACAGCATAGTGTTCCATCCGATGCAATTTTGATTTTTAAGAGAAAACAGTCTGTTTTTTGGATCAGGTAACTTATAATAATAATATTAATGATTTTTAATAAATACAATGACTGTGACACGATATTCAAGGAATGCGCACATACAAAAATTTCACTGTGTTTTCATGGTGCTGCTATAGGAAAACTTGCATAAATTTCAATAGATATTTTTTGATTAGAAGAAAATCATTTTTTGAGAAATTCAAAATACATATAAATAAATATGTTCATTTATTATATTTATGGGCCCTGGGTAGATCACAAAAGTCAGTTTCAAAATCTGTCGTTATAAATTTCTATGTAGAAATAGGAAACAGTGTGAGATTTTTTCTTGAAAAATCTAATAAAAATGGGCGGGTCCATGTTCATGCTCCTAGAGCGTGCTCCTGATCATGAGTTAAGTGTTTTCTTATGGACTACTCCAAGAATGCAAACATATTTTTGAAGTTAGTAGGAGACAGAAAATCAGCCACTTTACTGGTGATGAATGGAGAGCCTATTCACTACTGTCTAAAGATGAAAATTATGTTCATCAAACTGTCCACCACATTTTTTGTGCTTTTAAATATTTGTGTTTGTCTTTAAGAAAATAATTTGCTTTTGTTATTTTTTTGTGATTCGTCTCAAGTCTCTTTTTTGACCAAGTCGATAAAAAATACATGATTTTCAAAAAACAATTCTTCACAAAATTTTTTCAAAGAAAAACAATGTCAAAATTGTTATGTCAAATTTCGCCGAATTACTTTCTAGTCGTCCACTGGAAAATATTGATGGCCAAATCAGGGAAATTATCGAATCGGATTACCTAATTACTGTACATCATATGGCAGAAGTCCTAGATATATCACATAAATGCATCGAAAAAAAATTAACCGAAATAAAATATATAAAAATTCTTAATGTATGGATTACTTATGAAACTTAAACCATTTCTTTAAAAATGGAATCCTTGTTTAAAGAACACTAATTCATTTGTTTACTTAGAATTGTCAATTTTGTAAATCGCTTAGAAACAACCATAACAACGGTGTGAATATATTTTTAAAATTTATAATATTATTGGGGTAAAAACAATGTCATTATATTTTTTAAAAGTGATAAAATTGAAGACCATAAAGCAGTTAATTAGTTTTCGGAGCAAGTGAATTAAGTACACAGGATCCTCAGAAAAGGACAGGGAATCTCTGTAGAAAATAGAAATAGTTCTTTGTTTCTTTCTTATGCAGGCCATTTTGACCTATTATAATAATTAGGACAACCAAAAATATGCAACATTTTTCGAAAAAAAGTGATAATTTTCTTAAAAATAATGCAAATATTTCTAAAAAATGAAATTACTTTGTAAAGTTTTTGCAAAAAGTTTCAAAACCTATTTTAAAAAAAAATTTTATAAAAAATTAGATATTGAATACACAATCGTATTCACGGCACGGTAATATTCAATCCGTTCAAAAAATAAATAAAATAATTCCCGAGATTTCTTAGTTTAATGTCTAAAAGGTTGAAAAATGGCTTTTAGCATTGAAATACTTCTTTCGATTTGAATTGAAGTTGAAGTGCATTTCATGACATTGGATTATTGTATTTAATTTTACTTACCATAATAACATAAATTAAAATATATAAAAAATTATTTTTAAATTACTTAATAATTATTTATAATAAATCATTATTAATAAATCAATAATTATTACGTGCAATTATTTAAAATTGTACCTTTAAAATTTATTTTTTAAACGAAAATGCATTTTTGTGCATTAAATAATAATAAAAAAAAATAATAATAAATGCAATAAAATACTATTTGGTTGTCATAATAATAATTTTAGAATCATTGCTCTCAGAAATTAAATACGAAATTTTTTAAAAAATAATTTCTATTTATATATATATTTTAATATATTTCTTTAATGTACTTTTCTTGAGGCCACAATTAAAAGAAATAAAGGTTAAGCGATGTAAAAATGGAATTTACTTTAAAATCTCTCTATTTTTTATTGTTACAAGTTATGTACTTAATTATTTTGATATCTGAAAATGTGGTCTTCATTAATAATAATCAAAAAATATAATGTACTATTTTACGAACTGTTTTGTAACTCTAAACGCTTTATCACGCCACGGATATTTTAGATGAATCAAACCAAAGTCCAATATCAAACACATTTTTTGAAAAGTAAAAATTTTTATTTTTTGAAAAATAATTTAATCTAAAAATGGTTTAAGTGATTCGTTCGAACACGCAACTGATCCGATCGATCCTGGTTATCGAAGCTCTGATGAAATATTTACAGACAACAAATTAATTCAAATGTAAGATAAAACCTCGATCATGTGAAGTATAATTATTTTTTTAATATTTTCATTTACCAGAACGAATGGGGAAAAAGTTCAGGTTATGAGTTTTAAAAAATTTTTTTTCGGTAAAATCTCATTTTTTCAAAACTGAAGTATGCTGAACAATTATTTCAATTATTTCCAATTGATTCTTTTAAAGAGAAAATGAGTTGAAATGTGTTTTTCCAATAAATTAGTTATCATTGATGTCTTAAAATTTCACTCTTAAGCAGACACATACTGTTGACCTCCAACATTTAAAATATTAAACCAATTTCAACAATGCAATTCAATTAAAAAATTAATTTTTAAAATTTATTAACAAAACAGCTCAAAAGTAATGTCATGAAAAACCAATTAGATTATATAGATGACCTTCTCTCTTACCATAAATGCGAGCTTTTGGAATTTTGTTTAAATTAATTATAGAAGTCAAAACACAGAGTTTATAAAAATACATTTATTCCAGAAATCGGTTAACATTTTATTTTCAATACTCAATTTAATGTGACACAAAATGGTACTGTTCGAATCTCCTCTCAATCGGTTTAACTCACGGATTATCTTGTATGTTGTCCGCTCTCCGAAGAACTGTATATAAACATTTTTATTTCGTGCACGGATTTGAATATTTTTATTCTTATCTTTGACTCTAAATTTCGGAATAGGAAGTGGTCCACCAGTTTAATGTCAGGAGAGTAAAGTGGAAGCTGGATTCGCTTGATTGCATTTTGGTCTAAGAAAGAATTTGGAAATGTGACTACATGAAAGAAAACGTTGTGTTTCATAATGATGATGTTTCCATGTTGATATTTGTCCTTCAGATTTTGCAGGAATTTAAAGTAGTTGTCATCATTAATGACTCTTCTTTGTTCTATACTCTTGACATATATATCTGATTATATCTAAAACACATTTCATAGAATAAAGAATATTTACATAAAGATAGAAATGCTATTAAGAAAGACTGTTTTATATTTAATCATATTTTATATTTTAATTATTTATTACAATATTTTATTTCTAACCATTAGAAATAACTCAACCTTTAATTTAATAGCATTTTTACATAGTATAACCTCAAGGAAATATAAAGTTACTGAGTTTTTGCTGCATTATGTCAACAATAATTTATTAAGACTAAAACAAACTTTGATTACGGTAGTTTTAAAACTGAGCTTATCAATGTTATGAAATACCGTTCTAGAGTTTTACTTTTTCATTGATCATTAGTTCATTTATTTATTTTCTTAATTATTGTCTATTAGATGTACCGTTAAAGAATGGGGATTTTTAAATCTACTTTTTATGATATAAAGATAAACTAAATCTTATTGATTATACATCGTATTTTGTTTTAATATCTATTGTTTACTAGGATAATCATATAAATATTATTAGAGTTTTAATATTTTAAATCTTCCTAGATTTAAGAATGACAAAATTTAATCCTGGAAAAGAGCATTTGCGGGAGTTACGATGCGTTATTTTATTATGGGAAAACTGCTGTAGAAACTTACTATACTTCTATGATGACTTCAAGACTGACAAAGATGTCCAAAAATAGGTCTCTGAATGATTCGACTCCAAACAAGAAAATTATTTTGTGACAGCATCTGCAAATTACTTGAAAGATGGAAAAAATATGTAGTTAATAAGGAAAATTTCTTTGAATAAAATATTCTGTATCTTTTGAATTTTTCGTGTTCTGTTTTTAAGGAAAACTGCTTTATTTACCGATACACCTAATAATCATTATTCTTTCAAAATTTTAAATAAATTTTTTTAAAAATTCAGTGAACTATTTTTCCGAAATTATTCCTGTTTTGCAGGTTTGATGCATTTGGAGAAGTCAAACTATCCCTTTGTGAAGGCTTTGAAAATTTAACGTCCGTAAATCCTAAATCTTTAGACATTTTCGTGTCTCAACTATTGAGTTTTGAGGAATTTTCAAAAAACCCATATGAAATCATCAACAATCCAAATTTAGTTATTTTGTACAATAATAAGTTCATGAACTGGAAAACATTTTCAATAATTCTGATAGCACAACTCGCCTATAATCAAAAGATATCTGGGGTAAATTATTATAAATAGTGATATTATTTATATTATTATTGCAGTCTTTTGTAGCAGACATTTCAAATTCAAAAAAGAAGATACAAAAAAGCTACAGAACCTGGTTACGATGGGGAACAATGAACGAAGAAAGTATAGATGATATAGATAAAAAGTCTTCCACCAACGTGATAAATATCAATGAAGACCACAGTCATATTTATACCTGTCGTATTCGTACATTGAGTGGTGATATCTATTTTTCGGAAAACAAGGAAGAAGATGGTGGTCAAATTGATAATAAACTGAAACATTTAGATCTGAAATCAAACAATAATTTAATTCCTGCAAACAATATTCCGCCTCGATCAGTGGATGATTCTGCAATTCATTTTGCGACTAATGGGATAAAGAAGACCAATGTTTTGCCCAAAGAAAAGCTTGTAAAATTGTCCAATATTGTTAATGAATTGTTTTAATGGAAATTGTTAGAAACTTTTGAAGTTGAATGAAGGGGTGAATGAACTGTTTTACGTTATAACTGGAAAATACAGAGGAACAATAAAAGTAGGATGCAAAGTTTACTTGTGGCATTATTCAGATCGTATTGTCGTATCGGACATTGATGGAACAATCACAAAGTATTATTTTCATTTTAAAATTTTTTTCAATATTGTAATATATATTAATAAATAATAATAAATATTTTATTTATGAAACATTTTTATTATGAAACATTTTATAAATATAATAATAAATAATAAATATAATAAACTAATAATAATATATTAATACTTTTTACAAAATGTCTTAAAAGAAAAAGTTCTATCTTTAAATTGTTATCATATACATATATATAATTTTATTATGGTTTAGTTTAATAATCTTAAGTTTGGTTTGAAAACTAAATGAACTGAAAATACATTTATTTGGCAGCACAGCTTTGAAAATAATAATATTTTGGAGATGCAGGTAAAATTAATTTGTTTACTTTAGAATGTAGAATAAGAGAGGAAAATTTGTGTAACCTAATGCTGCATAAAAGTCTTCTCCACTGCAATATATATTATAAACTAGACATTCGCACTAGAAATTGAGAAAAGAGGTGTTTGTCTTAAAATTAAACCTAGTACAAATTGCAAGCAGCAAATCAATTTGATTGAGCAAAGAATTTCCATTCAATAAAATTTCTAACATATTAATTTTTACATTCTATTATTAATATAATTCGAATGGTAAGTTTCATTTTGTTCAATATTTAGAGTATCAAATTTAAACCTGACTTCCAATCTTAGGTGGTGCAAAAAAAACAATCAGTAAAGCAACACTTGTATTTATACCACACCAACACAAAATACAGTATACTGAAATTCAAAAAAAAAGATAATACACAAGTCTGGGATCACAATAAATGTCTGAAATGTGTCACAATCAAACCACTCTTCGAAATGTAATGTAATCGAACAACAATCAAAGTAATTAATAAAATAATAAGTTCTTTAGTATAAAAAAGTAATTATAATGTTAAATTCAAAGTCTAATTAATATACTCTATCTTAATCAAAATTAATGGTTACTTAAATTACAGTAAAAAAAAAGAAAAACCTTATAGTTTATTTGGTGCTAAAACTCCCGAGTTATCGTCTGAGCCCTAACGGCTACTCACCGATAACCCGTTGGTGGGGAATTTTAAGCATAGCCAGGAATGAAAAATAGTACTTGGTTGTATCTGCCGTAAGTCTAAATTCGTCTCAAATCTGATTCTGTCGTCGTAAATCTAATCCTTTGTAAGTCTGAATCTGTCGTCTCAAATCTGATTCTGTCGTCGCAAATCTGATCCTTTGTAAGTCTTAATCTGTCGTCTCAAATCTGATTCTTTCGTCGCAAGTCTGATTAAACTATGCTCTCTGAGGGGTGAAAATCTACTGAAATCCCTTTGCTTATATACTATTTGGGACTGCTCTTCATCTGGGAAAAATTCTCGGAATTGTACTTAAAATTCTAAAAATTTTATCAAAATTCTAAAATTCCCTAAGAAATCCCTAAAAATTAATTTATTATGATCCCTAATATTTATTAAAATACCTCTTTCAGGCTTCTTTAAAATACAAATTACTTTTGGAGGGTTATTTTATTTTTTTAAGTATTTCTAAAATAAAATTCCTAGAAATTTTTAAATTACTTTTCGGTTTTCATTATTTTTAATTATTAATATTATTAGTATTAGTATTTATACCTTATTTATGGTTTTCGTTACTTATTTTTCCCCGGGGGATGTCTTGGGTAAGCCCAACTATTTTTTCATAAGAATTAATAAAATCAACCTTGAAATAAATCATTAAAACAACTTTTCAATGCGACATTGAAAAGACATTTAGTGATTTAAAATATTTTCTATATAATCTAACATATTCAAATTTTATATTCTATGTTCCAATTAATATATTTCCATATATCACTTTACAATTATATTTTTATAATTTGATTATTTATTGTTTTTAATTTTAAATTAAATTCTTAAATTTTAGTGTTAATAAATAAATAAAACAATTTAGAAATAAAAATTCTTTTTAAACTAAAATATAAAGCATAATTTAAAAAGAATTTATCTATTTATCAGAAATAGGTAATACATTCAAGGTATTTTTAATAAGTCATTCTGTATGATGTTTACCCTCGATTTGACTGACTGAGTTTTACTTGGTTGTTGTCAATTCCAGGAGACAAGTTCATGAGTTTTTGATGCAAACACCATTTTGATATCACCAATCAATTCAATAATGAAAATTTAATTCAAATGTATTCTTTTTAATAAACCTAATTTTTATTCAGATCAGATGTCTGGGGACAATTAGCTCCTTGGTTGGGATTAGACTGGACACAATCTGGAATAGTGAAATTGTATAACAGCATCCAAACTAACTTCTTCCGTTTTGTTTATCTAAGTGCAAGGGCAATTGGACAGGCAGACCAAACAAGGGAATATCTGCAAAATGTTCAACAACAAGATATGTTTCTTCCAGATGGACCTCTTTTATTAGCTCCAAATTCATTATTTATAGCTTTTAAGAAGTATTTTGTAATGAATTTATGATTTATTTTTCTTTGTTTTATTAGAGAGGTTATTGACAAAACACCTGAAGAATTTAAGATTAACTGTTTGAATGACTTAAAATCTCTCTATCCTTTGGATGAAAGTCAGAACTCATTATACGCAGGGTTTGGAAATAAACCTTCCGACGAAATTACATACAGATCTGTAGGCATTCCTGAAAGCAAAATTTTTACGGTCAATAAAAAAGGAGAACTTAGTAACAAAGCTCTGGAATCAAGTTTTTCAAACTCCATTAAGACATACGATTCATTAACTCAACTGGTCAACCAATACTTTCCATCTAAATATACTGAGCTAAGCTATTCCCAGGAATATTCATCTTTTACCTTTTGGAGAAATGAAGACGTTTTAAACACAAATTAAGACAATCAATGTCTACATTTTAAATCAGGTTGTAATTCTACAGAAAACTTATTTTTATTGTTAATATTAATAAACATGTACTTATTGCCAAATATGATTAAAAAGTTAACACAAAATATTTTTTTATTATTTTCATAAATAAATCTTCGGATAATTGATTTTTTGAAAAAGATTATTATTTTAAGGTATTTTGTGCATTAAAAAAGAATTTTATTAGTTTTTGAAATAATTTTATTTCGAGACTTGTTTAATATATCTTTTACATCAATAATTTTTCAAAATTTTTAATTAAGTGCACAACATACACAGTAAAGTCTGATTTTTAAAAAAATTAAAAATATATTAATAAAATAAGAAATTGACATTTTATGAAAATAAAATTAACATAAGTGAAAAACAAGAGTACAAGGATAAATACATTTGAAAAAAGGAAAAATATTATGACATAAAATGACAGAAGTGTATGCTCTAAAAATTTGATAAATAAAAACAGAAAATTGAAAACTATTTTAAGATAGCTAAGAAAATATTCTAGGCGGAAATTTAAAAAATTCTCTAACATAATATTTTTTTTACTATTTTCGTTAATCGAAATATGTAACCTTTTGGTCAAACTTCCCTAATTCCTCACTTTGTTAATAACGTGTTTGTTAAATTTAAATTATCAAGGAAACCTGTGGAATCAAAATAAATTCAATGTAACTTTTACTTCTGTTCGCACCAAAATAAATCGAAACAATCACAAAAATTGTTATTACAATTATTAAATGCACAATAAAAAACAATCAAAATCACAAAAAATGTTAAAATTCCATTTAAATACACTAGAGTAACTAAAATAGGTTAATTAAATAAAATAATAAAAAACTACCCAACTAAAAACTATTGGCTTTTAATTAAAAGAAAACAACACAAAATCTCTATTGTCTTTGAATATTAATATTATTTGAAATTACTTCAAAATTAGAATTAAGAAAAGGTACACTTACTCCAATAATTATCCGTATGATTGTATTGCAAATAATAATAGTATATATCAATTGATTGGAAGCATGCTAAGACTCCAAATTGCTGAGATAAATAAGGAAAAAAAATATTTCAACCATAAGTACCAGGTTGAGTCAAAAGTTATTCATGTTTTTAGTTATTTAAAGTTCTTGTTTTACCATATCATTTAATAATAATATTTATCTGAAAAATTTTGTATCATTTAAAAACCCTTGAAAAGGAGAATGTAATGTACATTTTAAAAGTTAAATTTATAAAATCCCATTCATTTAATTTTACAGTTAGAATGATTGAAGAAAAAGCAATAATTCGGATCCTATTAGATAATTATTGGCAAAAGGTCTATCAGCTATAGCTGCGATTCGAGAAATTTTTATGTGGAAGGTAGGCAGTTGCTCAAGAAAAATACGGTTCAGAGGTGGTTTCGTCGATTTAATCATGGAGATACCGGTCTTGAAGATCAGGAACGTTTAGGTCGACCATCGGTGGTGAACAAGAAAGAGTTTTGTGCCCTAGTAGAGCAGCAGCCCAGTACAAGAACCCCAAGGCTGTCAGAGAAGCTCAACCATTCTCAAAGCAAAATCGTTCTTCATCTGTATAGCATGGGTTTGTAAATAAAAATCCACTCCGAGTTCCCCATGAATCGACAGATAATCAAGTCAAGCGTCGAATTGATCTTTGACTCGAATTATCTCAGAATCCAAAAGACAACCGCTTTTGGAGGTGCATTATTGCAGGAGATGAAAAGTGAAATATATTTCGCGCAATTTATGATTGCAAAAACAATATCTCAGTCTAATTAAAGAAGAAAAGTGGTAGACCTCATGCTTTGGACCCATCAAAACAGAGAATTCTGGCATAAACTGCCAAAAACAAAATTGGAGTGTCTACGCGCACATTAGTCAAGAAATATAGGGTGACACATATGAAAATTAGTCAAGGTATAAAGAAAAAGAGCTTAAAATATCGCAAGCTAAAAAAATTCCAAAATACACTGATGCAAAAATTGAAAATATACCAAAATGTCCAGCAATGCGACTGAAGCACTTCACCAGTAGAAAGGTGATCATAATTGATGAGAAATATTTCACATTTTCAAACAGCTAGCGGAAGTTGTGGTTTTTACACTGATAAAATAAGTTGCAGTCAGTTTCATGTCCGTTTTACTCCTAAAACGAAATTTCCACAAAAAGTTTTAGTTTTGCGTTCCATATCAGAGAAAGGAATTTCCACTCCTTTTTATGGAATAGTAAAAGGTGAAGTATTAAATGCTGATACTTATAGGAGTAAGTGTCTCCTATAAGTATCAGTTCCTTAATAAGGAAATATAATTATAATAACGACATTTTCTTTTAGTCGGACCTAGCTTCATTTCATTACGCAAAAACAGTGATCGATTTGTTGAAATCAAAATGACAATTCTCCAAATGTTCCACAGGCGAGGCCAATAGAAACATTTTGGGCCTTGTTGAAACAAAGAAGTATACAAAAATAGATTGGAAGCCAATAACGCAACGTCAAAAATAACGCAGTGCAAAATTGCAAGAAAAGAGTTTGATTTTAGTATCTTCCAAAGCATGATGGCTAATATAAAAATCTTAAAGGAAAATGGCAGACAGTGGTCCCATTTCTGTTTTATAATAAATTTTATTCTAACTTAATGTTCTGTATTTCTTAAAAAAATTAATTTTTTTATAAATTTTTTTATTTATTTAGGGTTTCATTATTTTTCGCAAAATTGTTGTTACACACATTAATATCATTATAGACCCTTAGTAGTCTCTAGGTCAACTGTTCGTGCCTTTGCAACCCAATGACTGTTTTAAATATTAGGTTGGTGCAAAAATAAGGTCGTTTTACAGCTATAAAAGTAAAAACATCATAACTAATGGAAAAAAAACTTTATTAATCAAAATAATTTCCATGCGAGTCAATACATTTCTGCCAACGAGTAATGAGTTTATTTATGCCTGTGGAATAAAAGTCTTTGTTCCTGGAGGCAACAAACTCATCAAAGGCCATTTCAGCATCGGCTCGGGTTTCGAAGCACCTATTGACCAAGATATTGTCCAAAGCCTTAAAGAAATGAAAATCTGTTGGCGAGAGGTTAAAAAATGATTTAATTTTTCTGCAAACCAGTTTTTTTTATTTATATTCCACAAGTTTTTATGAAAACTTTCTGAAAAAATAAATTTTTTGTGTTTCTTACTTATTTTTCGTCGATTTTCTTTTGACTTATTTTAAAATATTCAGATAAAAACTGTTTCAGCTTAAAAAGTAAAGTTTACAAATAAGTACATGAGGAGAGAAAATTAATAAAATGAAGACCATAAAGAGAGGGATCAAGAATTTGTGTACTTTAAGTCATTAAAATAAAATTGAATCAGAAAAAGTTTTTTTATAATTATATCAAATATTCTTCTATAGGAAATGTTAACAGAATAATGAAAAGCATTGACTACAAAGACTAAGTGACATTTCAAATATGGTAAAAAACACCCCTCTAGCTTAAGTATGAGGAGCACATCAAAAATAATAAGCTACTTTTAATGTGATTAATTAATTCTAATTTTTATATTCATTTAAAGAGAACGAACAAATTATATCTTTTCAGGTCTTCCAGATGTTTCAAGATTTCAGAATTTTTTCAGGCACTACAAAAATTTTTGGATGAACAGGAATTAGAAACAATAATAGAAAATTTTCTAATATTATTTAGTAATTATAAGGTTTTTTATTAGCTTAAAAAATAATTTCTTTGTTCAATATTCATATAATCTAATCAAAATTTATATAACTCAAAAAATATCATTAAAATATAAATAAATTTTTCAAAAACTATAAAATGTTATTTTCATATGATTTTATTCTTTTTTAATCATTTAATTACTTTAGATAATTTCCATCTTACATATTTTATATTCTTCTTCAAATAGTGTAAAAATAAACAATTTATTAATAAAAATATTATAAACCAAAAGACTCTGACACCAATTCATCTTCGTTCTCAAACATCCATTTAATTTCAGCGGAAAATTTTCAAAAACAACATAAAACCGAAATAGAAAAATGAACTCGATTTATTACAAAATCTAATGATGAAATGTACATAACCAAAACAAAAATGAGGGATATTGAGTAAATTTGGCCATATTTATCCTCTAAAATGTCTGCTCATCTTGACAGTCTGAAGTGTTATGCAGATCAAACAATTCGCAAATGTCGCAGTACAGACGCGGAGGTCTTTTTTTCTCGTTACTCAGTCTGGTTTTTGTCACCGGAGATGATTGAGGACTTCCGCTTGACGGAACTGGACACTGGTCCGTGTCATGGGAGTCAAACAACTCACAAACATCGCAATACAGCCTAGGAGGCACAATTTTATTTGGCTTTACTGTCCTATAAATACGGAAAGTAATGATTTCATTTTCACAGATTGCCTTACGTGTTCTGATTTTCCATATCGACAACCTTATTCTTAAGGCCTTCGTTTTCTAATTCTAATAATTTAAATTTTTTTTCTCTTTCCACAATGACCAAATTGAGAAATGTTATCTGTTCTTCAGCATTTTCTTTCGCTGCTTTCAAAACAGCCAGCTGGTCTTTGCCGTCAGACTTACGTTTATCACTGTGACTATCTAAAAATGGCACAAAAAATCATTTGGTTAAGATTATAAATTAAAATTAAGATCAATAATATATTGCAACTTATAAAAATTTAAAATTATTGATTATAAAACAATCAATTTTAAATTTAAGAATTAATATTCCTTTATATAGACATTGAAAAAAGATAATTTAAGTGAATAACTTTTCTCTTTAGAAAAAATTATTCGGCATTACAAACTTTAAAACTATTTTATTTAAAGAATTTTTTCAAAATTTAATATTATTAATACTTTTTTTAATTATAATTCATAACGAGACTTAATTAATAAGATTATCAATATAATCATAGAAACCTCTGTTTTATCAAAATTCTTGAAAAGAAATGTTTTTCAGTTATTAGATGATAAATTTGATATCATGTAAAAAAAACTTTGTAAAAATCAGTGAGATTTTTATTAAGTCTAAAATATTCAGAAAAAAGCCATAAAACCGTAAAAAAATATTAAGATCTAAACATATTTATTTTCACAAAAAATTGATATTTTACATTATAAAATTAATATTATCACCAGAAAAAATATTTTTCATAAAAACCAGAATTTGTCTATATAAAGCTAAATAAACTTTCATCAATCATGAAATATTAAATAAATAACTGGCGAGTTAACTGGGCTATTGACTGTATCATTATTTATTGGAATTAATTAAGAAATCAATAAATTTTAGATTAAATATCAATAAAATCGAATTTCACTAAAATTTCAAATAAAAACTCAAAATTTCAAAAAGATAAATTTCATCACTGATGCTAGTGGAAAGCTTCAATTACGAATAATGACATAATTTCAGATCCGGAATTTACGGCACGACAATTTTTGAATTATGATTAATGAAAGTATTCCATGGGAATAAATGGTAATAAAGATAAAACTGATATAAAAAATGAACATTTTACCCACACATTACAGAATGTGTCATATAATACTTTTTTTTTAAAAAAATTTAGTATTACTAAATTAAGATTTAATATCAATTTCTAAAATGTATAAATATTAAATGAAAAAATTTAATCAAACTAAATACTAATACTACACTACTATAATCAATTATAATCAATTTAATAATTAAACAAATTAATATAATCAGTTTATCATGTTTTAAACAAAATCAATAAAGAAATTCTTAATATTTTTATTTCTCTCTAAAACATTAATTTCTATACCAAGCTTTTTTGTCTATGATAATAAATACAAAGTAGAATGATCTTTTAAAATATTTTTTACAACCGAAGAATTAAAGAAATAGGTAAGACTTTAAACTGATAGACATTTTGCGACTCACTATACCCACTTCTACTACCAAATTTTGAAAACAATATCATTCCATTACATAAATTAAATACTTAATCTGTTTCAAAACCAACCTGAATGAGAAAATTGACTTTTTTTATCAGGTTCATCCAACTGCTTTTCCAGTTTTCTGATTTTGTCAGCTGAGATTCGCTTTTCCCGATCGGTTTTTTGAATATAACTTTTGTGAGATTCTTGCAAATCTTCAAACTGGCAGAATTTATCACAAAATAATCAATCTTTTATTATCACAGAAAAATAAATTCGAGCAAAACCTCTTGGGATATTTTCAACAGTCGCTCTCTGACAATCAATAATTCCTTGTTCTTCAGCTCATAATTTTCCAATAAAGACTTTTTTTCATTGTCAAAATTGGCAGCCCTGTGTTTAACAAAATTAAACATTATTATTTTATTCAACATCAAACATAAATATATTTTCATACATCGATTGAAGAGCCTCCATTTCGTAATTAAGATTTCTAAAATCGTCCTGTTTCTGTAAATGGAAAAAGATCAATTGATACCCTTTTCACGAGAACATAACAAACGGACCTGGCGCATATATTCCAACTCCGAATGAAGAGTGGCATATTTGGTAATGAGTAACATGTGAGCATCTTTTTCTGATTTTAAGTTTGAATTGACCTTTTGACTGAAGAGAGTTCCAAATCAATGCAAATATTTTTGAGTCAAATAAAAATTTCTTGTACAAGGAACACATGAAGAAAAATAAATCGTAAAATCAATAAAATAATTTATGAGGTAGCAAAATGTAATATAATAATAATTCTGATTTTTTTTTCAAATTGACTATTTTTAATATTTCACATCGTTTTCGGAAATATTTTTACTGTAATCAATAATAGTTAAACATTTCTATGGACGATCGAAAGTTGAGCATTGAGTTATCCTCATTATAAAACTCAGGATTATTTTTGGACTCAATAAATAACAAAAAGGTGACATTGAAAATTTTAATCATAAAATATAAAACCCGTTGAATCGAATTTTATAATCGATAAAAAAACACGTTTCCTTGGGGAATTAAATATTTGAAATTTAACATTAATTGATTATATTAGAGAATAAATTGTTTTATAGATTTCTGATAAAAATTAAAACTCAAATCCAAACATATATCCCATGATCACCGCTCACACATAACCTTTACTTTAATACCTTTCGCCTAAAAAAATCATTACCGTTCAAGTTTCCTTGCCTTTTACATCATCTTTGGCTATATATCTAAAAATAACATTTTATTGAGCTTCACAAAATCGATTCATACTGATCGATTTTGTTTATTTTTATTAACTATCACAAAATTGGCAAAACACGACAGATCATTGAATAATGGCAGACAATTCCTTGATGAAACTCAATCGATTTCATAAAATCAATTAATGTAAATAAAACTTAAAATCAAACTGAAAATCTCGTTTAAAAAGATGAATTAATTCATCAAAACATCAAATTAATTACAATAAATCCGAAAATGTCGATAAAACTATTGGAAATAAAATAGTTTTTATACGATGCGATCGACCAAAAGACTGTTTAAATCTACGTCGATTTGCATAAAAAATTCCCTATCCAACGCTAAGCCAAACTTGATGATTTTTTCCTAAATAAATATTTAAGCTATTTAAACTATTTTCACTTCATATAGCTTATCATTTTCACAGTGTTGCATAACTGACAAAACTCTTACATAATCTGCCTTGTACTCGGAAAAAACCATTATTCTTTGGAGTTCAGACTTTCACAGGTTTCCCTGTATATATTTTCTGTGAAATCTTACAGTCTTGATTTATTTTATTATATTCTACAATAAATAATATATATGCCATAAATTTATAATTTTGCGCATTTCCAATTTAAAATTTTCACAAAATAAACCGTCTTATTTTCAAACTAGTTTGATATTTAGACAAACGTTCTGCATACATCTCGTACCAAATAACTGAATACTTTTTATCATTTTTGAGTTTCAATTCATTTCGGCAACATAAGCATAACTGGTGAACTTTAATTAACTTTTAGCTTACTAAAAAATTGTAAAACTCCTCATTGTTTTTTAAATATAGAATATCAAGTGAATGAACAAAATAATAATAATAATAATAATAATAATAATAATAATAATAATAATAATAATAATAATAAAAAATAACAATTTATCAAAGTATCAATCTATCAGTGTGAAATTAAATAAATTATAAATATGAACACACAAAGACAACGGAAAGAGACAAGAAAAATTATTTTTAAAAAATAGATTAAAAATTATTTTCTCACATTACTGATTCTAGATCGCTAATTTTCTTGGACATTTCCACATTCAAGTTATTGTTACCGAAGTTCTTGTGTTCTGAAGTGTAAAGATTTTCGTTTAAGACAAGATTTTCTTTTTCCAAGAAATCAATTTTTTCTTTTAATTCTTCGATTTCTTGGTTCAAGCTTCGTTCCTTTTGTTTGTTCTATGAAAAAAACAGAACCACAGAACCACACAAAGTCATGTATGTTACTGATACAATACAAATACCTTGGTAACTGTATCGCTAAGATGGATTTTCTCATTGTACATATCCGAAACTTGTATCCGTAACTTTTCCAATTGCTCGTGATTAGCAGACAATTCTTTGCAAATCTGATCTTTTTCATCTTGAGCCAACTGTCTCAATTTGATCTCGTCGATATTTTTCACTTCACTCTCCTCCAGTCTCCTTTTCAAATCATCGATTTCTGACTAGATAAGTACAACTAAGTGTTCAAATGACGCTTTTTACTTCGAAAACCATACTTTAGCTTCCAGCAGCTCTTTGACACCGCTTTTTACAGTTGACTCCAAATGTGAAATGGACTTTTTCTCATTGGTGCTATACTTTTTAAGCTTTTCTATTTCCGATTTCAAACTAAAAATTTCACTTTCATAATGTTCCTTCAGTACTTTTCCATCGTTACAAGTGTTAAAATTTTCCTACAACACAAAAGATTTACATAACAGGAAAATACTCATGTGCCATTTATCTACAGTCTTTATAAAATTAAACCAGTTATCAACAGAAATTCTCGTTCGAAAGTCAGGAATTAACTTTGAACATATCATAACAATATATTGGTAAATATAGAGAATCACTAAATATCTGAAACTTTTCCCAATTCCTGAGTACAATTAAAGAATTTTTTATTTCTGACATGTAGTGAGTTGTGCAGTTTGAAAGGGGTTATTTGATGGTCAATTAAAATTGTCAATTGTGCTAGATTAATACTTTTTCTTAAAAATAAAATCCAATTTGAAAAATATCTCTTACTAAAGAAATAAATCAATAATCACAATAAAATTCTTAAATTGTGATGACATCGATTATCTATTTTTCGATTAACTACGATTTATCGATATTTCTCTCAATTTGAGTCTTAAAAATTGATATTAAGTTAAAATTTTTTAATTGATATCACAATTGAAAAGAAAATTACTCGTTTGTGGATTTTGATTTAACATTACCATTTCAAAGTATTTCCTTAATTTATCGACTAAAATGAATTAAATAAGTAATAAAGTTCACTATAAATTTTTATCTGGACTTATCAAACGTATTCTCATATGAAATGTTAACAACTTGACTATGGATGATATTGTTAAGGGTATTGGTTTATTTGATCTTCTTGTGGGTTTCTTTTTTATTTCAAAATTGGTCTTATTGAAACAATAACTAACAATCAAATAAATCAATAAGATATTCAGACTAGATATGAACTAGAAATACACAGGGATGGCAATGGTTATGAAACTTCTTCTAAGTCGATTTTTGCCCGAGAAAGACATCTCATAGAAAACTGCTGACAGATGAGGTTTTACAAGTAGAGGTTAAACATGATCCATCAATTGCTTTCCTGTATCATCTTCAGAAATTTCATGAATCCACAGAAATTATAATTCATCTTATTTAAAAAATTGGAAAGATGAAAACGGGTTATGGACATAGATTCATAAAAATTCGACGACTATAGATAAAATTGTTACTTAAAAGTTATCACACTGTTCCATTTTTGAAATACATTATAACTTGTCATGAATATGGATTCTTTATGATAATCTCAAACGAAAAAGACAATGACTGGAAAATTTTGAAGCCTCAAGCACTCATGAAAAAACAGAATTATAATAACTGTATGGTTGTGAAACGAATAATAATAATTCTTCGAACCTGGTAAAACTATTACAGCCGAATCCTGTCACAGGGAACTTCTTTAGTAAATAGCCATTAACTTATTCCGCTGCACCACAACGACAGAACCCATGTTACATAAATTATTGTAGCGAAATGAAGGGAAATTGGATACGAAATTCTTGCTACTCATCAAATGAGTCAGACCTCTCATCTATCAATTTTCAATTTTGAGGGAAATCAGTACTACATCAGCCAGGACTTTATAATTTCGGGCTTCCAAAACTTGGAAAGATAAAAGTAAAGATCTTTTCAAAAAAAGGTATGTTGACCAGATTGCAGCTAACAAAAAATTGATTCAAAAGATTCACTTATTTTATTGGATAAATTTTTGTAAATTATTCATAATCCATTTCTACTTTAACATTTTTCTCGGTCGGAAATTTCATATGAAAGCACCTAATATCAATTTTCCTTAATTTTAAGATTTTAAGAAAAGTTGTTTTCATCGAAAATATTGAATAATAATAATAATAATAAATAAAAATCAATAATAAAATTTGATTAATAAATATTCTTCACATATTCTATTATTATTATTGATTTTTCACATAAACCCCTGTAATAATTTAAACTCAAGATATTTTCTTACAAATCAATTTTTTAAATAATTGAAAAAATATCTCAATTAAAAATCAACTTTTGATTAAGAACATTAAGAAAAACATTAATGTCAAATTTTTAAATTTAGATACCACAACAATATCTAAAAAGCTTTACTCAATAAGATCCATAAATTCATATAATCTAATATTAATAATATAACAATCAATAAATAAATAATATTCAATTATATTAGTTTGACAAGAATATTTTCAGATAAAAGTATCTAATTAAAAATAATGAAAAGTTAATCAAATGTGTTTTAGTCTCTCTTATTTACAGAATGCAGTAAAGTACTCAAAGATGTCGATAATAACAATAAGAAGTGCTGAATGTGTGTGTTATATATTGTCATAACCAATTCTCAGAAATAATTATTAATAATTCATAATTAAAAGAACTGCGTTTATTTATATTATCGTCATTTCTTACTATATTATTATATCAATAGTAAATTGTTCATGCTTACTTTGTTTAATTCCTCATTTTCAATTTTGGATACACAATTTGATGTTTCGGACTGTGATTGATTTTTGGTAGATTTTTCGCTAAAGGACACATTAGAATTCTTATAATTAGAACAGATCACACTAACGCAAAATTCAGCTCATACTGCTGCAGTTTTATTTCCATAGTAGTGATCGCTTCATTGTCTTTACTGATTACCTTTCTCAGTGTGGAAATATCGGTCTCCAGCATCACTTTATCGTGATTCAAAGTGGAATTCTTCAATTTTTCTTCATTCAATAAAGCCTTTATTTCCAAATTTACATTGGTCTGGAAAATTTATTTATTATAATCAATTAAATTATTATTAGTTTAATTTTATTAATAAGAACTAATTTGCCTTACAAAAAATCAGCGTTAAGTAATATTTATCTATAGTAATACCGGTTTTATAAAGATTCATGTCATAATTTAGAGTTCATAATACATTCATAATAAATTAATTACGGGTTGAACATCCTCAGAAGTCAATTATGTTAACTGTCACGTTAAAAAATCAATACATGGTACAAAACTGAGCAAAAATAATCAAGAAAATATTTTGAAAATGTATAGGAAATCATTAAGTAACTCATTATTTAATTAGAAATAATTTAATTATTAAGTTAATAAGGGATATTTTTGTTAGTCATAGCTAAAAAGGAAATGAATAGTACCAATTGAAGATACTTGTTTTGATTTATTATTAATTATTATTAAAACCATAACTTCACATTAACCGCAAAGTATACTAATCTCTGCTAAAGTTCAGAATTTAATCTTAAAATAAAAGAAGATTTATTGCCGTTTAATAATTCTGACAATGCCAAAAATCATCAAATTCCATTGTAATAATAAAACCAGTAAATCAAAGATGATTTAAATAGTTTAATGAAGCGCTTTATTTAGATAATTTTATTCTAAATGTTCTCAATGGAGCACTGAAAGCTTTGATTATTTATTGATTTTTATTTTTAAAACTGATATTTAAATGAATCATTAAAAAATTATATCTTTTCATAATAAAACCACATTATATTATTGAAAGATGACAATTTTTCATTATGAAATTCTCATCTAATAATAAGTAAGCATAACCATAATATCATATCATGATTTAGATTGGAAATTGTAATTAAAGTTTAATTGATCATAAAGTAAAGCTGAAAAAAGCTTCAACTATTCATTCTTGTGAATTGTTGGTAGCTAAGAATATTTCACCACTGACTTTATATATTATAATTAAAAATTTTGTTTTTCTTGTTTTAATGGTCGAAAGTTGTTCTAAATAAATTTCCGCATATAAAATGACAGTACCAAAAATTCTTCCAATTAGTGATAATTTAAATAATCACTCATGATATGTAAATCTCATACCAAAAATTTTATATTGAAGTATATCGATCAGTTAGTTTAAACAAGCTAGAGAAAGATAAACAAATCAAAAATAGTGAGAATCAATAACTATAATAATAACAGACACTGGATTATATATCTCAAACAGTAGTTTTTGTGAGGAGAAATATAAAAATGGTCTAATTAAAGGATTGATCCATAGAGTGTGGTCATTAA